>APFE030829936.1:245013-269290 GCA_000404065.3 Pinus taeda | reverse complement strand
TCATTTGAATCATCCAAGAATTGTTCATTTATGTAATGTAAAGGAGGTTTCCCCCTCGAAGAGGCTGAATCCTAAGGCGTTGATCTATCTTTTCTATCTTTTCTTGAGCTGGTTTCATAACAGGAGCATCCATATTATCAATTATGGATGGCTTCTTAGGCTATAGTCAGATTGATATGCACCTATATGACAAGGATATGATAGAATTAAAAACACCATGGGGCACATTCATGTATGAAAAAATGCCTATTGGATAGATGAATGCAGGAGAAATTTTTTAAAGAGCCATGGATATTGCATTTGTGGGTGAAAAGGACAAGTTCATATTAATTTATCTAGATGACATGACCGTATTCTCTAGATCAGATGAAGAGAATTTAGAACATGTGAGGTAAACTTTCCTAAAATGCATAAAAGTTGGTCTCTTGTTGAACCCAAGAATTCGTTCTTTGCCTTACATGAGGGAAAGTTTTTGGGACATATAGTTTCCAAGGAAGGTGTTAGAATTGATCCAGAAATAGTGGAATCTATATTGAATATCATTTTCCCTTAAATAAGAAGGAATTCTAGTTTTCCTTGGGAAATATCAACTTTCTACGTAGATTCATAACCAAATTTACAGAACTCCTAAAGTTCATGACAAGTATTCTAAAAAATAATAAAGATGTGAGATGGACACCTAAGCCTCAAGTATCCTTCGAAAAAACCAAGAAATCCATCATGAAAGTACACATCCTCACTAGCCCAATTTTTTCAAAGAAGTTCCAAATGTTCTCTTTTTCTTTAGAGCACACCATCGTTGCAGTCCTTTTGAAAAATAATGAAGAATGGTATGATAAACCCATAACATTATTAAATCATGCTCTTAGAGATGTAGAGATGAAATATATTATTCTAGAAAAACATGTGTATGCTACGGTGAAAGCATTCAAGGAATTTTTGGAATATGTTCTTCATTCTAAAGTGATAGCATAAATGTCATTAGTAGTAGTGAAATAATTTCTCACGCAACCCTGTAGCAGTGAAAGCAAAGGAAATTGAAGAGAAAATCCCCAAGAATATGATATGGAAATCAAGCCCACAAAGCTTGTAAAGGGTCAAGATCTGGTTAAATTGCTCACAGATTCCAACCACACTGCGATTGAGATGTGCACTAATAAATATATTTGTAACATCCATGAAGAGGAGAATCCACAAGAACCTCCTTCTTTGGACAAAGAGAATCCACAAGAACCTCTTCATCCTGGAAGAGAGAATCCACAAGAAACTTTCATTCCAATAGGAAGGAATCCACAAGAACCCTTCCCATTGGATGGAAGGAACCCACAAGAACCTTTCTAGAAGGACCTTTCAAAGTTCCAAAACTTTTCATGGTATCATGACATCATATTTTTGTTGTAGAATTTACAATGTACACTTGAGTTTCCTAAGACAAAATGTAGATCTCTGAAGTTAAGAGAAATCTAGTACTACATTTTGGATGAAGGATTATATTGGAAAGACCCTGCTAGTATCCTACTGACTTGCATCATTTAATATCAAGCACATGAGATCATTATAGAGTTTTACTGAGGATTATGCAGAGGGAATTAGGTATGGAAGGTCACAATACATAAATTTTTGAGAGAAGGATATTATTGGCCTTCTTATTTAAGGAAACATATGCAACTATCAAGACTTTCCTAAATAAACAAAATCTCAAATCTCTACCATTGAAGCCTATCAAATTTCAAACTCCATTCTAGTAGTGGGGATTAGATTTCAATGGAGAGATACATCCAAACTCAAGTGAAAAAAAAAAGAAATACATTTTGATAACCACTGATTATTTTACTAAGTGGGTAGAAGTCCTTCTGACTCATAGGGATGATGAGAAGGTCATCATCACTTTCTTAGAAGAGAACACTCTCTCCATACTTGGATGTCCTAGAAGGTTTTTCATAGATAAAACTCAAGATTTAAAGTATTTTAAGATGATGTAGTTATACCAAGGTTATAGCATAGAATTGGTGCATTCTACACCATATTATCCTGAAGGGAATGGATTGGCAGAATCATGAAATAAAAATGTGATGGGAATCATTAAGAGGATACCATATAGGAATAAGAAGAGTTGGGATTCCAACCTTAAGTATGCACTATGGGAAAATAGAATGAGTGCTAAAAGAGATATAGACACCTCCCCTTATCAAGTGGTATATGATAAAAACTTCATCTTTCCCATTAATCTTACCCTACTAGTGATGTAATTATGACAAGAAGAGGAGCAAAATACTAGACAAATGTAGAAGAGAACTTACCAGGTGATAGAAGTTTAGCATCAGAGATAAGAGGCTATGAGAAAAGACGATTCCTACCAATAGAAGATATTTTTTTATATATAAGAGAATAAAAAAGAGAGACCTGCAAGCTAGAGATTTAGTATTGAAGTGGGACTCAATCTAAGATGAGAAAGGAAGGCATGGAAATTTTGACAATCTCTAGATTGGTCCATTTCAATTACAAGAAGTTCTGGATAATAATACTTGTCAGTTGTAGACCTTCGATGGGGATTTCCACAGGAATCTTATCAATGGTAGCTTTCTGAAAAAGTTCTTCACATGAACATTGTTCAACCATGTTTAAAAAAAAATATGTGTTTTCAAGAATTTTATTTCCTAGAAGTTTCTCTTGAGTCTTGTAGTTTCTCAAATTCTAAGTACAAGGAAGGGATAGACACCTTTTCAAGAAGACTCCACAACTAAATGAAAGAAGGCATTGGAACTGCAAGTTCTCAATAGGACACAGAGACTTTTTGACCCCCGTCGAGTTGATGCTAGCACTAGATCATGTCACCTTTTGAATTTATTTCAATGGCCCTCAAAAGGCTAAAATGCCCCTCTAAGTAGAAAATTACACAAGGCAAGGTTCAAAGGCTTCCAACACTTTTTCATTTTTAAAGGAAAAGAGGTTGATGAGTGAGCATCACCTGGTGAATTCTGGTATAAGTCCATGACCCATGGCCGAAGTCTAATGGGTGTCAGGTATCGGCACCAGAACTTGCACGCCAGTTAAGATCGAATGATGGAAATGCTTAACCAACCAACTAATCAAGTTATTCCACATCGTGAAAATGCTCTGATGATAATGGACAGGAGCGATGTGGAGATGACTACATGTCACCTTATTATACCCTCTGTACCACTCCTCAACTTTTTAATGACATGCCTTAAGTGAAATGAAGTGGTGCCACATGGCCCCAAAATAGGCTACCCATGCATGACACCTAACATCTCCATCCAACTTCCTATGTCATCTACCCTGTGACCTTGATGTGCCCATTCAACCCTCCATGTGGTTGGCCCCACATCCTGCTGATGTAAGCATGACATCATCCAAACCTTTCCACCGAATCCATTCCTAACATGTGTTGCGCCCTAGCTAGTATAAAATGCATATGAGGGACCTATTTTTGTCATTTTTCATTGTTGCCATCTAGCTCAACGCCTATTCATCTATAACACTAAAGTTCCAAATTCGGTAAATTTTAAGTCCAAATCTTGCAATTTAAGCCAATAAAGTATTTCATACTATGGATTCTACTTGTTAAGGCCTCATTCTAAAATACTTATCAAAACTTTGAGTCAAATTCAAAACCTAGCTACACCTTACAGAGAAACATGTGCTCCCTTAAGAAAAATCCCTCATTTGAGTAAATAAAAAACATTGATTGGTTAAAATAGTCTCATAAGTGAATTATTAGGCAAAAGCAACCCACGTACTTGCTCAATTCAATCTTATTTAGTGGGAAAACCCTAATTCCCCTTGTTATCGCTCAAACTAGCAGGGACCTAAAAGGGTATCTTAAAGGGACATCTGTTAGGCCAAGGGAAACGATGGAGACTTAGTTAACTGTCACCTCAACTAAGACTCCCTACTCTTTATGTATTTTCACCAATGGGAGAAGACCTTATATATAGAAAGTCACTTATTAAGGATGAATCAACAAATGGATGTGAAGTGACCCTAATGACCCTTTTCCTAGAAGGAGATTAAGAATGGAGCTTGCCTTCACTTCAAGAAAGGTACAAAGATTTCTAGGAGAAGGAGGTGAATATTTAAGGGGTAGGTTTAAGGAATATGCCTTGTAAAGGAGTTTCCCAATCCCTAAAATCCTTATTGAACTTGGTTTCCCAAGCGATTCTTGAAGAATTACTTTTTCAAAGGTATGGGACCATACAGGACCAAGTGGACCCAACCTAGGTTAAGGGGAAGGGGTTTAGAAACCAATGATGATCTTAACCTAGAAAATGAAGGAGAAAGGATCAAAACAAGAATTTTCTCTTAGAGGTGTAAAATTGTTCCTATGAGGTACTAACCTAGTGAACATTACGGAAAAGTTTGATCTAAGAGCCAGGGCTTGGGATATCTCATAATCCCACCATCACAATTTCATCAAATTTGAACAAGACCTTGAGGACACACTAGCGAAGTAGGTGTTTAGGAGATCAAACTTCTTCTATGGCTACTTTGTTTGGAAAGTGATGTCCTAGGCGGCCCAGCATGGCTAGACCAAGAAAATAAGGGGAAAGGTGAAGAACAAGGTTTTAAGGTGATCACCTTATGGTGGATAATTTCCTAATTCCTTTTGGGATATGGAGTCAAGAATAATTATGAAGAAGGATCTTGTTTCTAGCTTAAGGAGGCTCTAAAGGAAACTTTGTTGAATGTTAGGGAAAAAAAAAGTGACCTTAAATAGTTTATAATTCTCTTACAAATGAAGATGGATTATCAAGCTAACTTCAATCTATAGGACAAATTGTTCAAAAAACATGGCCCATACACAGAGATATGCTATATAGAAACATAATTCCACAATGATGCAGTAAATGCATGCAACAATTAGCCCTAAAATAGTGAAAATCCCATTATCAATGTATGTGAAAATGTAAAACAGAATAACATAAATATTGTACTTGCATGTAAGAGAATATATCCAACCATCAATACATTTTCCAATAAATAATCTCCGAGATAATAAAACCCAATCTAAACATCAAAATTCATCCATGCTCTAATTTGTCCTCCAAGAAAGAAGTGTGAAATTCCCAATAGGGAGAATGATCCAATCCAAGTGATGACACAAAATGAATTCATGTCTCTCCTATTTATACACTCATTATGAGTTTGAATTACATAATTTGAGCCTACATTAGCCCATCAACTAAAATAATGTGCAAATAACTATCTATTGGTGACAAGTCCACCAAACTAGTTCATAAACAAAATAATAAGACTCCCAGGGGGTCGAATAATCAATAATGCATCTCGTTGGGCTCTCTAAGTGCCAAAAGTGCCAAAATTATGAATTGGGCTTCTTAAATTAATAGACAAGGGGTTGGACCCTTTTTCTCCACATAATAAACCTGTGGTGCTCTCAATGGTTGTGAAGGAATACAAGTGACCTCATGGGTCTCCAAGTAAGTCAAAGATGCCTACAGACCATCTGTAAGGCCTAAAATGATGGTGTAAGTGATTCCACAACAACATAAAAGTCATGGGCCATCTTCCAAGTTCATGGTATAACTGTAGGGTTGACTGGGCAAAGATGAACTAGGTGCATCTTTCTCATCCAATAGGTGAATCTCGAGTAATCTCTCAATTTATTTGGGGATACATGGAGTTGTTTCTACTGTTGTGGAGGCTTGTGGCTCTAAAATCACACCCTACATGTGCCAATGTAGCCCTTTATATGGTTACGACCTCGTATAGGGAGACCAAACCAAGGATGGATACCACATGCAATCCTGCATAATATCCAATGCATCCCCTAGCCTCCAGCACAACAATTCATCAAGATAATAAATTAAAAGAACTTACGAACCATGGAAAACAAGTGGGGACTTCATAATGTCATGCCCTTCCGTAATGGGCTTTGGCATGTGCTAATGTATCCAAGATCCAAATGGGGTTAACCAAGTATCCTACTAGGTGGTTTCTACTTCTAAAGGGGATAATATGTCCAAGGTACATCCTTTAAATGGTGGTGGAATGTGGTAAGGGATGAATGGAGTAGGGAATGAAAAGGGGTAGCCTTAGGCTACATGTTTGGGTAAAAGCGTAGCTAGTAAAAGGGAAGCCCACACTTGGTTATATAATGTATAGGAGGGAGAAATCATGGTAGATGAAGTGACCTAGCCTTAATTTTTCCACTCTTCTTTATATTCCTTTTTCCTTTTATGATTTTTATTTAATTAACTGCTTGAGACTCAATGGGTAAGACAATTATGTGTGATATACAACAATGGATACCCCTTTTAAGATAGGGCGGTTCATTTCCCTCCAGGGGTTGGGACAATCATGGGTTCCTAAATTATAAAGGAGGCTCATCTACGACCTATAGGAACTAGGGTGATGGCCATGATGATGGGGTACAGATCATGTATTTTATTTTTCCTATGTGTTGAATGTGTTTGTCCCAACCATCTTTTGCATTTTTTGGTACATATTCCTATTGAATGTGGCTAATTATCATTTTAGTTTAATTTTCAATTTCATCAACCTCTAAGGAATCATTCAAGGCCTAACCCAAGGTGTCGACAAGGGGAGGGGCAAGGCTAACCCTATGTGGACCCAATGGAGGAATGCGAACCCAAGTGAGAGAAATGATGAATGGGGTTATAATAAGTGGAAAGGGGGAAATACATGTGGACGAGGGGGCAGGACCACAAAACCAAAATTAGGGTTTCCCATGAAGTACCATCCCCAAAGCCAAATGATCAGTAAAAGAAATCCCAAGTGACCAGAATCCAAGGTTAACACCAAAAATGGTATAAGGGACAAGAGCACATATCGATCCCATTATTTCCACCAAATTCCCCTCATTTATCTATGCCCAGAAGTGTCCATGATAAGAAAACTGTAATACACAATTATCAAATGATGAGGTATACCTTTAGGTTTAGGAGGACCACCATCAAACATATGATCATGGTAGATGGGTGAGGGACCACATGGCTAGATCAGGTGGCCGAGAATTGGCACAATGAGCTAGTTGGTGACTGCAAGGGGTTGCTAGCTGTTGACTGAGGACCATCTTGGAAAAAACATTTGTCCTAAAGATATCACCCACAATATGGTGGGTAATGTCTGGCTCCAACTGGGACATGATCTCTCGAAGAAGTGGATGAGGCTACTTAGATGGAAGGTCTCAAGAACTTCAACAATCTATTGGTTACCATAGACCTGTTACCTTCACATATCAATGACTGAACTAACAGGGACACATGTTTTTCACATTGTCTTATGACCACCCATGCTTAGTGTTAGGTCGTAAAATCAACCGAAGGATAAAATATGAAAATTTTAATCTAAATGTAGCTAATCTACCATGATAAATATCATATGATGTTAGTTATAATGAAAAATGAACATGAAATGCATCTTAACCTACCATGCATATATTAGTGTTAATAATAAGTGTAATCATAAAGCCAATGAAACCAACATATCATCATATAATATACATATTCCTGTTGGTATGATTACTCGTGTAGCCAATCCTAAAGTGAATGTAGATACAATTACACAAAGGATGAAGTGGGTGGGAGGTGGGAAAATATGATCTCCATTCGAGGTAAAAGGAAGCCCTAGAGAAGGAAAATAAACCAATATTGAAGTGTTGGGAGTTCCCTTTAAGTGAACAATGGTGGAATGAAAGGTCACTATCAATAAATCCCTATCACAATGATTATTTAATAGTATGCTTTATAGATGCCACAAGTTCGTGATGAGAGGGGAACGAAGGGTGAGGGAAGGGAGAAGTGCAATAAATAGGTTGCCATGGTGGTGGCTACATTGGAGAGGGAATATCATGGAGTGATCAAAACCCTGATGGTTTTTCCAAGGAGGTAAAGTATAATCAAGAGGGGCTCTTCCTCGACACTATACTTGGAGGGAGAAAGGGCTCATGGTCACTTTAGATCACATGACAATGGGTGAGGGAATACCTTGTTGAAGAATCAATATCATAAATAATAGAAAGGAGCAAAGGGGAATATGAAGTCTCAATGAGACCCTTTTCCTGAAAAATCCAACTCAAGAGGATCAAGTGATTTGAATATACTCTCAGAATCATAAAGAAGGTAGGTATGAACAAGGGCCTTATCACTCCTATCATTATTGGTATTAAAGATAGGGTCTTCCCAAAAAGGAAAATCAATCATCTCCAATTTCTCCTTTTCATGCAATGGAAAATGATAATTATCCTTCCCAAATGTATCAATGAATATGTCCTCACAAGTAATTTCTAGGAGAAAGGGAGGACTGCTCTCAACCTCATCCTCCTTTTCGGTGTCATAAATGGGAGCACATTCAAATTGAGTACCAACAATTTCCCATTTCTCTTTTTCAATATGGAAATAATCTTCAATTTCATCCTCTAAGGGGCTAATTGGATCACCTTCCTCAAGGTTCTCAAAAGGAGAATCATCAGGTGTGCTATCCTTGAGAAAGGTAAGCTTAGTCTCAACTTCACTTTCCATAGACTCATTTTTCCCAACACACATGTTCTCAAAGTCATTCGGTTGGTCAAGTGGACCTGACGAGGACTCATATTCCTGATATCACCTAGATTACCAAAGCTATCACCAACCCACCTTTCCAAGGTATTGTCACATGTAACGAGATGAGGGTTCTCTTTATACATTAAAGGGGAGCCTGAGGCATCTTCCACACCTTTACCAAGAATCTTTTCAACATTATTATGTTCAGGACATAGCTTTGACGCAGAGGAGTATCTACGAGCTATCCATTATTCATGAGGGGTGCCACACCATATTTCTAAAAATATATCTTAAAAATATTCATATTCAGTGGAAATATCATGAGGGAGGCTATCATAACAATCTTTAGCTTGGCCTACAAATGATAAGGCCAACAATCTCATAATTGTGTCCTCATTTTTAATCCCTTTCGGGGCTAAAGCCTAAAATAATTCATCAATATGGACATTGGAATCTTGATTAGGACTTCCTTTGAATTTAGGCATCCCACTTCTCATCCATGGCTTGATCTCAGGGCACTCTAGAACTTGTTCAATACTAAGGTCATCATATGGAGAAGGAGGGGGACCATGCTACTCGAAATGGTCCATTTCTCAGGATTTTTACATAGTAGAATTGAAAATCGAGTCATCAGGGTGAATGTAGATGCCCTAATAGATGCTTTCTTCACCCTACAAGTATTAAATTTGAAGTTGAATGAAGAACTAGGGCTTCGTTATTCCAATGGAGCCACCAAAAATAATATGTCAATATTTTGTGTGGCGAACAAAACACATTTTTCGTATCCTCGACAACGACACTAATATGTTACCGCTCAAACTAGTAGGGGACTTAAAAGAGGATCTTAAAGGGACAACTACTATGCCAAGGGAAACAATGGAGACTTAGCCCACTATCACCTCAACTAAGATTCCCTACTCTTTATAGACTTTCACCAATGGGGGGAGACCTAATATATAGAAAGTCACTTGTGAAGGACGAATCAACAAATGGATGAGAGGTGGATTGAATGACCCTTTTCCTAGAAGGAGGTTAAGAATGGAGCTTGCTTTCTCTTCAAGCAAGGTACAAAGATTTCTAGGAGAAGGAGGTGAAGATTTAAGGGGTAGGTTTAAGGAATATGCCTTGTAAAGGAGATTCCCAATCCCTAAAATCCTTATAGAACATGGTTTCCCAAATGGTTCTTAAAGAAATAACTTTTCAAAGGTATGGGACCACATGAGACCAAGTGGACCCAATCTCGGTTAGGAGAGGGATTTTAGCAACCAATGATGATATTAACCTAGACAAGGCAGGAAAAAGAATAAAAACATGATTTTTCTCTTAAAGGTGTCAAATTGATCTTATGAGGTACTAACCTAGGGAACACCAAGGAAAAGTTTGATCTGAGACCTATGGCTTGGGATATCTTATAATCCCAACGTTGGAATTTCTTCAAATTAGGATGAGACCTTGAGGACACACCAATGCAATGGAGGCTAGGATATCAAACTTTGTCTGTGGATACATTGTCAGGAAAGTAATGCCCTAGGTGGCCCAATGTGGCTAGACCTAGAAAATAAGGAAAAAAGGTGATCACCTTATGGTGGATAAATTCCTAATTCCTTTTGGGTATATGGAGTCCAGAAGAATTATGAAGAAGGATCTTGTCACTACTTCCATGAGGCTCTAAGGGAAACTTCCTCCAATGTTAGGGAAAATTTCATTTATACTTCGCATGCAAATGAAGATGGCTTATCAAGATAAATTCGATCTCTAGGAAAATGCATTCAACAAACATGGCCCATAAATAGAGATATGTGATATAGAAACATAATTCCACAATGAAGCAGTAAATGAATTCATCAATTAGCCCTAAAATAGCGAAAATCCCATGATCAATGTACATGACAAAGTAAAAGAAAACAACATCAATACCATAGTTACATTTAAGAGAATACATACAACCATAAATACGTTTTCCAATAAAGGAGCTAAAAGATAATAAAATCCAATCAAAACATCAAAATTAATCCATGCTCCAATTCATCCTCCAAGAAAGAAGTGTGAAATTATCAAAAGAGAGAATGATCCAATCCAAGTGATGATACAAAATGAATTCATGTCTCTCCAACTTATACACTCATTAGGATTTCAATTTAACTAATTTGAGCCTACATTAGCCCATAAACTAAAATAATGTGCAAATAACTATCTATTGGTCAAAAGCCCACCAAACTAGCTCATAAACAAAATAATAAGCCTCCTAAGAGGTCGAATAATCAATAATGCATGTCATTGGGATCTGTGAGAGTCTTGATGAAGTCCATAAGTGCCAAAATGATGAGTTGGACTTCCTAAAGTAATGGACAAGGGATTATCCCCTTTTTCTCCACATAATAAACATGTGGTGCTCTCAATGGCTATCAGGGCACACAAGTGACCTCATGTGTTTCCAAGTAAGTCGAAGATGCATGTTGACCATTTGTAAGGCCTCAAATGATGGTGTAAGTGATGCCACATCAACATACAAGTCATGGGTCATCTAGCAAGTGCATGGTACAACTGTGGGGTTTTATGGGCAAAGGTGAACCAAGTGCATCTTCCTCGTCCAATAGGTGAATCTTGAGCAATATATGAACATCTCTCAGGATCCATGGAGTGTTATTTACTGCTTTGGAGGCCCATGGATCTCAACACACACCCTACAAGTGCCAATGTAGCCCTTTGTATGGTCAGGACCCTATATAGGGAGACCAAACCTAAGATGGAGACCACCTACAAGCATGCATAAGATCTAATGCATCCCCTAGCCTTCCAGCACAACATATCATCAAAAAAATCGAGTAAAAGAACTTACAAACCATAGAAAACAAGTGCAGACTTCAAATGGTATGCCCTTCCATAATGGGATTTTTCATTTTCTAGTGTCTCCAAGCTCCAGATGAGGTTAACGAAGTATATTACTAGGTGGTTTCTACTTCTAAAGGGGATAATATGTCCAAGGTGCATCCTTTAAATGGTAGTAGCATGTGGTAAAGGGATCAATGGAGTAGGGAATGAAAAGGGGCATCCCTGGGCAACATGGTGGGGTACAAGGATATCTATTAAAAGTGAAGCCCACACATAGGTATATAATGTATAGGAGGGAGAAATCGTGGTGCATGAGGTGCCCTGGCCTTAATTTTTCACCCTTATTTGTATTCCTTTTGCCTTTTATGAGTTTTCTTTAATTAATTGCTCGAGGCTTAAGGGGTAAGAGCATGATGTGTGAGATAAAACAGTGGATACCCCTTTTAAGGTAGGGTGGTTCATTTCCCACCAGGGTTTGGGACAATCATGGGTTACTAAATGATAAAGGAGGCTTTTCTTGGGTGTATAGGAACTTGGGTGATGCCCATGATGATGGGGTAGAGCTCATGTATTGGATTTTTCCCATGTGTTGAATGTGTTTGTACCAACCATATTTTTAATTTTTTGGTACATCTTGTTTCCAGGAAAACTAGTATCTATTCAGAGCTGCTAGTCCCACTAAGACGGGTAGCTATCTTAGAAATAAACAATTCAAAGTAACTTATGTTTTCCTTTATTAGAGATAGATGAGAGAGAAGCAGAGAGCACCAACCTTAGTCTTTCGCTTGGCTCCTTGCTTGTTTCCTCTCTCCTTTGATAGAGCTTTTGCCAATCCTTTCTTACTTGTCCCACTTCAAAGAACACTTGTAGTGTCAAAGCAAAAAAATACCATCAAAGCATAGAAATCTATAACCATAAATAATGTAGAATCAGATATACATTAACCATACAAATGCATACACAAATACAAGATTCAGAAATATACAAGTATATGGAGGAAAACTCAAATAGCTTTATTGATAGAAGTAGTAGAAGAGAGGATTACAACCCAGCTATCTGATCCAGCGCCATCCTCCCAGCATGAAATCCCTCTTCACCTCATTAAAAGCTAGATCACCCAACAATACAATGCTTCACAGAGAAACCAACAACACTTCCTTACAAAATACAAAATTCTGGCCTCTAGCTCTGTAGCATGAGGGAACCATATAATGGTTCTTGCAGGGGGGTGAGTCAACTTCTGGGATTTTGATTAGTGTCATTTCACTGATATTTCTTGGTTCCACTTGGAGATTTCATGATCTCTTACTGATCCCTGGGTGAATTCAGAGAGGCAAGTGTCATATGAGTAGTTTCTAGAAGATTCTCTGGGTTTCCACCTAACAAACCACCTCTGCCATTTGTCTACTCTCGCTCATCACACCCTACAAAAGGGATTTTCAGTATGCATCACACCCTCTGTGTGTAACAGGTGAGATGCACCACACCCTTAGCATGGAGCAATCTGTATGGTCTAGTTTTGACCAGTTCTTAGCAGTGTTTCAGGGAGAACTTCTTGGAAATGAAGTAATCAACTGACCTTGATCCTTTAGGGTATGAAACAACAATTTTAGTGGTTTATAATCCCTTGGTTTATGGACATATGTGATCGGGGTTCCAGTGCCCAAATATGTCTATAACAGTTCCCCCCTAAAGCATGAGGTCGTAAATCTTCTGATGTCAAGTGAAATGCTTTATCATGAGTATCCGACGTTTTTCGAACTAGAAGGTGACCTGTAATAAGATACAATACAATACATTATATTCATAATATTTTCATGAACTAGCTGAGGTGGGAATTCCCATGCTCAACTTTATAAATTCATTTTCATGTACATAGGATAGACAACCGTCTGTGTGGTAGACTGATGATTCTGGTAGAGCCATCATCCCTTATCTTGGATGATTATCTATGTGGCTATGGAGTAAATTTGATGTCTTTATTTTCTTGAATATATCGCATCCCAGAAGGATGAAACTAGATCCGAGGTCTTCAAACTCGTTTAATCTTCTCCTGATGTACAAGTCGATCCATGTGAAAAGATGTTCTGATGTTGAACATGGAAAGACATCGCCTGATTACCAGCCAATGATGTAAGTTATGATTAGGCGTGAGAGGAATCACCGATAATGATAATGACCCTCAAGATACTATAGTACAATTCATGTGGTGTGAATACATGAGTTGATGTCAAACACCACGCAAAATCTTTCGGTCGAAGGCCATTGATGTAAACCTATCGTCGAAAGTGAGAAACTTGCCATTGAGGCATGCAAGCTTCAAGATACTGAAAGGGTTGTTCCTAAGTCAACTTTTTGGATAATGAGCTGATGTCGACAAGAAGTGACCTATCGTAGGAAGGCCTTAATGAATCCCACATCTACGACACAAAATGGAGCAAATGATTTTGTGGAGGTGAAAACAATCCAATGATACCCGGTTTAGGGTGGCGGTCATGAAAAATGGAGCGTGAAGGTATTGCAGAGGATGAGGCGTTCACTAGGTTGGTGAATTCTCTGAGTGACTTCTCTTGAACATATCAGTGACACTGAAATGTATTGGTAGTGTTAACCCCAAAAATGGATGGTACGGAGGACCAATGGTGATATGACCGATGAACGGAATAACCCAACCCGACTCAGTCATGGTGATGGAGTGAAAGTGTCATGTTCAAGAGTGACCTGCTACAAATGAAGCTCTTCAAGTTTTCTTCCCTTTTTCCCTAGTCATTGCTGACTAGTACCTCTTTACTTTTGTCAAGCTTGAGGAGGATAACATATGCTTGTTCTATAATTTTCCTTTCGGGAAAAGCTATCGCTATGTTTTAGCGAGCCTAGCGACAGTGAAACTCGCTCTTGTCTGCATGGACAAGTTTGTCGCTATTGTTTTAATGAGTTTAACGACAAAGATAACTCAGTCATTTTCAGTTTTAGAGAGTTTGAAAAGAGACGGAAAGGAAAATCCAGTAGTCCTTTTTCATAGTATAGTTCCTTAAGTCCGAAAAAGTATAAAATAATATGAAAGGGATGACTTTTCAATAGTTTTAGCGAGCCGAACAAGACGGGGGCTTGATATTTTCGTGTAATGATCCCTCAGGTCCAAAAATATTAAAATACAAGAGGGATGGCACTTCCAATCACTTTAATGGGCTGGAGAGGCCACTTGCTTGGCAATATTTTTATATTTTACAAATATAAAAAGAGCTTTAAGGAGACTCATTTTTTAGGAATGAGTGATGTTTTCGGGTAGCAGCTGGTTCCAGGTAAGTTTGGAACTCTCCAAGAATGGTAGTGTAAAGAAGGTGGCTAACAAAATCACTCGTCGCAGTTGTTCCTCAAAACGGTAAATAATCAAGTGGAGGCGTATGATTGGCTAAAAACTGGAGGCGATGGTAAGAACACAACCAAGGCTCAAAAGATGATAGCAATGTAATCACAAAGGTTATTTACCGAAGGTGGATTCATTTTTTAATGAGCTTGAACCTTTAGAAACTATGCTCGATGCTAGGTTTATTTTTTAATGAGCTTTGAACTTCGGAAAAAAATTTCTTGTGCCAGTCGTCTTTAAGGATGTCTCTCATTAGTAGGTTCATTTTTTAGGGAGCTTGCCCCATGCGAAACTTTGCTCCGGAACCTTTTGTATGTAAGATAGGAATGACCAACTACTGTCCTAAGGGTTAATGAACTACTAAGGTTAGGTAGGATAGTTTCGTACAAAACATTTCCTTTACTTTTCCAGTGCTGTCGGCCCTTGCAAAGGTGAATGGTTGACCAGACCAATCACCTAACTGAAGCAGTTGAAGTTAGTAAAAACTACGGGGGTTAGAGTTACGCTGGTTGCTTTTCACTTGCGTAAAAAAGGTTTGCATGCCCCCTAGTATAAAGAAACATAGATTTTCCAGGTTACCATATGGAATTTCTTGCATTAAAGTAAGGTTGTTTAGTCTGCGTTGCAGACAAAACACTTCCTTGGCTCCGTCCATCGAAATAGAAAAAGGTGAAAGATGTGGATCCACTGCCAACCACATAACCTTCGATGAGGAAATCCTATTCTAGACTGATCCCATATCCTAAATGGATGAGTGTGTCAGACTAGTCATATATCCTACAAGGAAACCTATCTTTTATCTGGGGTTTTCCTTCCGAAGTAGACCAAGGCGCATGCCCCTTGGGTTTCGTCACATTCACCGAATCACTCGCAATCATCAGGTGGATAGACTGGAGGTTGATGAGACATTCCTTATGCAAAGACAGCATTTAGGGATGGCATTTGACTAGTATCCGTGTTTGAACCAGGGAATGAAAACTAGTCAATGAGTTGGACCATTCTACCTTCATACGAGAAACACATCACTCGAAAGAGCAAGGAAACAATAGCTCCCATGCTGTAAATATAGTCATGCCCAAGGAGTAGATTGTAATCTAGTAGTCCTTGAACTAACATCATGTTCATATGAACGGTTTTCCTTCTCAAAGTTATAGGCAAATTTGGAAGGATCCCTAACGATCGACTGGTTCCTTTATTGAACCCTGACAAATTTTGAATCTCATGTAGAAGCGATGGAAAACCAAGCACTTTCCAAGTAGTTGAGGAAAGGATACTCACGGAAGCCCCTTCATCTATGATAGTGCCCGCCATGATCATTTTGTAAGCTTGTTCTATGATCTGGAATGGTACATTAGAAGGAAGGCGGGGTCTCGCTAGTAGATTCCAATCAAAGGAAACGACTAGGTCGCTTGGACGAGGGACAGAATAAATAGTCAGATGAATCTCTTGAACTGAGGAACTTCCCTCCTATGGTAGAGGAATGGGTAGATTGCCCCCATATTCATCAGATTCTGTGTTAACAATAAGAATTTGATCGGTATCATTCTCATTCTCTTTGGAGACTGTATCATCTAAAGTTGGACCTTCTGAAGACAAGACTGGGTCGACTACCGTCTCGACCTATTGACTTTGGTCCGGTGTGGACTCAGAGGGTTTATCTTCAATGATAGGCATTTTGACTGACAATAGAGGTGTGTTAGCCAGATTTTCAACTAGCGATGGACTTGGCAAGAGTTGTATTCAGGAGGAAGTCGCTGCAGTGAAGCAGGACGGTTATCCAAGACTCTTTTAGCTTCATCCAAGAAAGGACAATGGTGGAGAGCATGATCGCCTTCACATAACCTACAAGGAAATTTAGATCTTCCTTTTTGTCCATTAACTTCGTTTTCACTAGTTAATAGTGTACTCTCAACATGATCGTTAGAGGTTGAAGACACCAGATTGTGCAAACAGGGAGACCAATCTCTCAAGATCTGTGGGATCCAAGGACAATATCGGTTATAGTGGTATCCTTTGAAAATGACACATGGAGATTTAGGTTTGGATGGTGCAGTGTGCAGATTTTCACCGGATGATGCATGGTTGCCCCCTTTTGTCGTTGGCTTCTTCTTCTTCTTCTCATTCTCTTTCTTCTTCTCCTTAGTTACTTGGTTTTTAGTTTTACTAGTTTCACCAAGCGAAGAGGAAGAAGGAGAGGGAGAAACAAACAAAGTGGAAGGTGGGGGAACAACTTCAGTATCATCTATTTGTTGATTTGATTGCTGAGGAATTACGATGTTTTGAATGACAGAGGTCGAGAATAGCCATACTGGCAGGCCAATTATGAGTCCTGGAAGGGACAATGTAGCCATTTATGGAGCACCAATATCTCCCCAAGAGGAGAAAGGACTAGGATTCCCCCCAAGGTGAAACCCTTGATTGGTGGACTCCATTTTCTCAACCTAAGACCAACTTGGGGATAGTGATGTTATTCCAAATAAAATAAATTTTATGATTCTTTGACACAACTTGCTTTTTCAATTTTTAAGAGTCGAGAAAAAGCTAAAGATGACTCTAGTCGCCTTCGATTTTTAATGAGCATAAAGTGACAAGGGCTCGGATGGACCTTTTCTTTTAAGGAGTCTGAAAAGGAATGAAAGTGACTACTCTAGAAATCTAGATAGAGGGATTACCAAACTAATCGCAAAACTGCAATATACACCTCGGTGGTAAATTATAGAGAAATCACCGAGGACTTTACATACAGCAGTCAATCTTCCCAAATGTTGTGTTCAGTGCATTACGATTGATAGGGCGGCAGACACGACTTCCTAAGGATAAAGGATATCAACCTATTGTGGTCTTCCAATATATACTCGACGGAACATGGGAGCACAAGTCCATACTAGCACTTGTCGTATCAAAGAGGAGGAATCACCCAACCTATGATGAAAACGATAGTTACCAGGCTTTATGATGCCAGAATACATCTCTAGCTTAGGCTTCTAGATGTTGTGTGTTAAGTTCCAAAGAATTTTTATGTTCATTGAGGTTTATTTTATAGTTGATCTTTCTTAAGAAGTTTGCCTTTCAAGGTTCACCACATGATGTAGATATACAATTCCTAAATATGCAATCTAAGATCATAAACAGTCATTTATTTTCTTTTAGCAATGAAAATCCTAGCTACTAAGGAAAGAAGAGTAAAATTCTTTCAACATAGAGCAGAGAGCACACACTAAATGCACTTTTCCTAAATCAATTTCTGCATGCAGTCTAAATGCAAATTCACATGCATGTATTTGTTTTTCAGTTTCCTTAATGTGAGAATGACAAAAAGAAAACTAAGTACATATATTAACTATTTTTCTTCAAAGCGATACTTTAACAATTTCTTTTCAAAAACAAAAGGAAGACTAAGACGACACTTTCACTTTTGAATGGAAAAATGTTTTCGACACTTCAAAGAATTGACAATTCAAATCAAATACAATGGGAAAAGTACAATCAACTATCTAAAAGAGGAAGACTTCACGACACTCTCTTTTTTGATTGAAAACGACAGCTGTGACACTTTCGAATCAAAAGACTACAGTTTTATTAAGCTACTATTTGTAAAAGAGAACTGTAAATGATGAAAAATACATAAAAAAGAATTCACAATTCCTTATCAATGGAGGCTGAATAATGTAAAGGAAGAAGGTTTCAACAGTGATATACTTATCATAGACAACAAAACTACTGAATAGAGCTTAAAAAAATGAAGAAAAAACCAAAATCTGGAGAGAGAAACAATCTCACTCAATCATCGCACCTTCCCTTAAGGGAAACAGGGGTGCATCTCACCTGCAACACATTGGAGGTGTGATGCATCCAGACTGCCAATGAGAGACAGTGTGATGGTCTAGGGATGAGACTGAGCTTGGTTTCCACTCACAGTTTGCAGCTAAGTTCAGGGATTTAGGTTGAGTTTATGATAAACAGTAAACACAAAGTATAGGGGCTGATCTAATGATGTTATTGAGCTACCACCAAGGCACTTAGGATGTTTGCAAGTCAGATGTTCAGTTCATAAACCAACTTAGAGATTGGCTGAAGCATCGTTGATCTACTTTGCAGTTGCATAGAAAAACAGTTCGAAGGCTAGCTGGCTTAACTTCTTGCTCCGTCTGTAGTTTATAAAGCAAACAACAGTAACAAACAAACAAACTATTCCCTCCCCAGTGGAGTTGCCATTTTGTTTCAGAGAAAACTAGTGTCTATTTAGAGCTGCTAGTCCCACTAAGACGGGTAGCTATCTTAGAAACAAACAATTCAAAGTAACTTGTGTTTTCCTTTATGAGAGATAGAAGAGAGAGAAGCATAGAGCACCAACCTTAGTCTTTCGCTTGGCTTCTTTCTTGTTTCCTCTCTCCTTTGATAGAGCTTTCACCACTCCTTTCTCACTTGTCTCGCTTCAAAGAACACTTGTAGAGTCAAAGCAGCAAAATACCATCAAAGCATAGAGATCTATAACCATAAACAATGTAGAATCAGATGTACATTAACCATTCAAATGCATACACAAATACAAGATTCAGAAATATATAAGTATATGGAGGAAAAATCAAATAGCTTTATTGATAGAAGTAGTAGAAGAGAGGATTACAACCCAGTTGTCTAACCTAGCACCATCCTCCCAGCATGAAATCCCTCTTCACCTCATGAAAAGCTAGATCACCCAACAATACAATGCTTCACAGAGAAACCAACAACACTTCCTTACAAAATACAAAATTCCAGCCTCTAGATCTCTAGGATGAGGGATCCACATATAGATATTTGCAGGGGGGTGAGTCAACTTCTGGGATTTTCATTAGTGTCATTTCACTGATAGTTCTTGGTTCCACTTGGAGATTTCATGATCTCTTACTCATCCCTGGGTGAATTCAGAGAGGCAAGTCTCATATGAGCAGTTTCTAGAAGATTCTCTGGGTTTCCACCTAGAAAATTGCCTCTGCATTTGTCTGCTCTTGCTCATCACACCCTACAGAATGGCTTTTAGTATGCATCGCACCCTTTGTGTGTAACAGGTGAGATGCATCGCACCCTTAGCATGGAGAAGTCTGTATGGTCCAATTTTGACCAATTCTGAGCAGTTCTTCAGGGAGAACTTCTAGGAAATGATGTAATAAGTTGACCTTGATCCTTTAGGGTATGAAACAACACTTTTAGGGGTTTAGAAGCCCTTGGTTTATGGACATATGTGATTGGGGTTGTAGTGCCCAAATATGTCTATAACACATCTTCCTATTGAATGAGGCCAATTATGCTTTTACTTTTCTTTTTAGTTGCATCAACCTCTGAGGCATCATTCTAAGCCCAATCCAAAGTGTAGGCAAGGGGAGGGGGAAGTCTAACCCTATGTGGACCTAATGGATAAATGTAGAGACAAGTGGGAGAAATGATGAATGGGGTTATAATGAGTGGAAATGGGAAAGTAGTGGGACCACACAACCAAAATCATGGTTTGCCATGAAGTACCATCCCTAAATCCAAATGATCATATCATAAGAGATCCCAGAGACAAAAATCCAAGGTTAACATCAAACGGGGTCTAAGGGACAAGAGCACAAACCTAGCCCATTCTTTCCGCCAAATTCCCCCCATTGATTCATGCCCAAAAGTGTCCATGATAAGCAAATTGCAATACTCAATTATCAATTATCAAATGAGAAGGCATACCTTTAGGTTCGGGATGCCCACCTTCAAACATAACATTATGGAAGATGGGTGAGGGACCACATGGCTAGCTTAGGTGGCAGAGAAGTGGCACAATGAGCTATTTTACAGCTGCAAGGGGTCGTTGGTTACTAGCTAAGGACCATCCTGGACAATAATTTCTCCTAGGGATATCACCCACAAAATTGTGGGTGACACCCCTCACACACGGACATTGTCATTTCCACGACTCAAAGTTTTAAAAGTTCCTCCAGCCAACCTATTACCATTAAGCCGTGACATGTGGAACCTATTCACTCATCTCTTTGAATATAAGAATATCCCTTTTGTTATTTTCTCTCCCCTGACTCAACTAACCATTAAAGCGAATTTCCCATCACAAATGGCATCCTTGTCCAATAGGAATCCTTTTGATATCTAGATGAAGAGAAAGAATAAGGAATAAAGTTGTTTTGATGTTGATATCAATGCCAGGGACCCACTCATCGAAGCGGTTGACATGAGAAAGGCCATATGTATTCTGGATGAGAAGTTAGACTCGATGGCGGTATCAGAAATCATCGAGGAGCCACAAATTTTACTTCCAAATCAAAGACAAGAGCTAGAAACTACCAAGACATAACTCCTCCAGGAAAGGGAACACATCAAGAGAAGGGAAGTTGAGCTGGAGTTTCTAGGGAAGGAAAAATACAAAAAACCTTACTTTAAGGAAATCAGTAAAATAATATGGTGATTATTCAACAAGATAGTAGATCGACACTGAAATCATTTGGAATTCATCCAAGAAATTATCGAAATGGTTAGAAAAGCACATATATGAATGAAATCTATTGGGATTACTATTGGCGATTCTCCCTCTAAGATAGAAGTGATTATAGAATTTCTTATTCAAGTGCCCAAGGAAGAAGTGGTGAAGGAAAACATCAACAATTCTGAATGGGTGGCAAGGGATAACCAAATAATATGAAATCATGAATTGGTAAAGATGGTCGAGGAAGATATTGAAGAATTAATGGAGGAAGTGGAAGGATTTAAAGGGAAATGTGAGATGCTCTACCAGAATAAATTCCTAACCTTATTTGATAGTGATGAGAAATTGTACCCTAAGGAAAATTTCATGAAAGTGTTGGTTACAATTAAAGAATATCACAAGGATTTCAAAGAAAACAACCACACTTTTCATGGAAAGGAGATTTTGAAATTGTATAATGATCATTATGAAATTTTGTTCTTACTCAAGAATGTTTTCAAGGAGCAAGGCAGACATGATTATGAGGCCATTAGAAATTTGGAAAGAACTATAATAAATTCTTGTCCATGTGATTTTCCATATGGAAAGGAATGGAGGACTCTCATGGACTTATATGAATGGGCCATCTAAAGTGGATTTGTGCCAATGTCACAATCGATAGAAGATGGTTCTAGCTTAAGGCCTCCACTACAATAACAAGCATAATAGTAGGGATGACCTCAATAGTCGAAATTGGCATTGGTACCACTGACACCATCGACAACTTGGCCAAAGTAGCACCCATTTCATGCAACGCCCATGAAAAGAAAGAGAAAACTCAGCATATAAGAAAGAGAGAGATAGACAGTTCACTATAGCCAAATAGAATGGGACCCATCCTATAGTTGGCAAATTTTTCAAGAAACTTATAGAAGAAGTTTGATACAATACAACTGGAATTTTGTAAGAATTCTTGGTTATTTTCCAAATACCACAAGTGGTTTTGGGATAGTGTCTTGGTCCTTGGGTGCCTATATATAGGCCTCATTTTGTATTTTCATGGGGAGAAAAATCTGGAGCTCTAGGGGAAACTCTATAAAACAAAATCAGAAATTTTTGGGAGTTTTGAAGTTGTTAAGGAATTTTAAAGTGACACTTGGGCTATTTCTAAATATTCTACATGTAATTCTATCAACCCACCTTACGTTTTGAAGTTTTTCACAGATTAATACAATTTCAAATATTTTCATGGAAAATTGTGTTGTGAACATGATTTGTTATGGGACTAAAATGGGATTTGTTAATTTGAAGTGAATTATGTAATCAATATGATTGTTTGCTTTAATTTTTGAAATATTTATGAAATTTGTTGAATAGTATCTTGTCTTCTTTGATGGATTTTGAAAGTTTTTTAATGAAATGACAGAATTCAAAATACCATGTTTTCTTGTGGCTAAATTCTTAAATGCTCAGCTATCCATCTAATTATAACAAGTTTAAAGGGATTATTAATTTCTCTTTTAAATTTGAGAGGGTTTGTTCTGCATTTTTCACTTTCTCCAAATGATTTGGTTCTTTACATAAAACACAAGGCTCATGAATGCTCCAACTAAGACTAGTGAAAATTCTGCCCAACAAAAAATGTATTTTAATTGTTGATGGTTTTTTCCCTTACCATGATTCTCAAAAGAAACTTGGATTTAAAACAGAAATTGAAATATATTTGAATGAGATTCTATCTTTGGTAATTTCTATTTTCATGAAATGAAACCCATGATGAATGTTGAATGTACGTGATGTTCATATTTTCAAATGCGCAATAAATATCAATCATATTAGGAGTAATTTCACTACATTTAACATAGAAACACACATACACGAACATAGATCTAGAGACCAACTGAAATGGATCAAAGTAGTTCTTCATGTTCCTTTATTTTCTTATGACAACTCTATAGGGAAAATAAAGTGCATGATACTTAAACCTGAATTCAACACATTAAATATCAACATGATTTAAGGCAGAACTATACAACGATTTTCACAAAGAATATTCACACAATCAAAATTAATATATGATAGTATTTGCTACAATTATTGTTATCTTTTCTTTTCTCATTGAAGTCTGAAACTCAAAAAGAATAAGCTAGAACACTTGATTGATAACATGCAGAAATACATTAAACAAGTTGTGGAATGACAATAGATGAGTCCATATATAGATCTTTGATAGAAACCATAATCTTAAAAACAAAATAAGATCACACTTAGATGTTATCAAGCTCTACACCATAGCACAACATAGTATGAAATTAGGGCCCTAGCATTGTACTTTGTTATTTGAGACAAATCTCAAGTCATAATCAACTTTACCATGACCAATTGTACCATGTCAGTACTCCAACCCATCATTAGAAACATGCCTTGGCTCATTTAATTTATGAACCACATTTTATTGGATCCATCACCACAACTACTTTCCTGTCACCCTAACTGGGTGCTCCCACTCACACTAAGACATATCCAGCAGTAGTATTTTGGTTTCTCTCTCTACCATTGCTACCTTTCAACTATCTAGCCTGAAAATTCCAATTATAATCCATCATCTCAATCTAAAAGGTCTACTCCCTCTAAATCTAAAGTAAGGCCTTCTCACAACTCCCTCTATCACATGAGTCCTTCTACTTTTGTTAGAGATAAATAATATATGATCAATCTTGATCCATCAATCCAAGACCAAGCTCAACATGTCTTCTTGTGATTGTACAAGGCCTTCTTCAATCACAATACTTCTTATGATGCACCTCAAAGGCATCTTAGTCTTGGAGAAAATGTATTATCATGATCCTCTCCCTCTTTCTGGTAGAACCTTCTATTTAATAATCACTTTGTACTTGTCTATGTAGCCATGTGCTACACATGTTACACTGAAATTTGTCACCATGGCTATGTGCAGTTAAATAGCCATGTTGTCCTCCTTGTCAAGCCTCAAACCTTTGCTCTTCATGTCAAACTTCAAAAGAGAGAAAGTCACTTTAAAACATGTTTATCTCTGGGTACGCAGGTTCTCTCTACCTTACCTGCGTGTACGCACTCCAAACACAC
>APFE030829936.1:193855-229195 GCA_000404065.3 Pinus taeda | reverse complement strand
CATATGTTATCCTCCTCAAGCTTGTAAAAAATAAAGAGGTACTTGCCAGAAATGGTGGGGGGAAAATGAGAAGAATGAGCCTATTTTATATCCTTTTGTCTCAAGAAAAAACCTTACTACCACTCTTGAACACGACACTTATTCATTCACCTGGGTTGGGAAATCCTTTACCTCACAGTTGACCAAAACCACTTGACATTTTTAGCTGGGTTATGGGAGTCGACTTTGAGTCATTTATCACCAAACCATCTGCTGTGTCGTTATGTGTTCAAGAGGTTTGAAACAAAACATTCAACCGCAAAATACCTATCATTCATCATGTCATCATTGAGTCAGTCCTTGCAGCAACATTTCTTCAAACTTGAACTATGGTTTTGTGTTGTGGGCTTGCCTGCGACGGGTCACTTTCTATCGACATCAGCACATTATCTAGAGAGTTGACTTAGAAATCGTCAGTACCTTGGAGTCTGCATGCATCAATGGCAGGTTTCTCGCCTTCGACGTCAGTTTCATCATTGACTTGCGATCAAAGGATTCCATGAGATGTTCGACATCGACTCATTCATTCACATCTCATGGATTGTGCTGGGTACTTTGAGAACCATTGACATTACTGGTGGTCTCTCTCACGCTTGTTAACAGTTTACATCATTGACTGGTAATCAAGTGGTTTCTACCAGGTTCGACATCGACTCATTTATTCACATGGCTAGAATCGCACCAATTCGGGAAGTAGAGATGAAGACCCTGGATCTAGTTTCCACCATCCAGGCTGCGAGGAGTTTTGTATTCATTATATTGTAGACCAATCATAAACAGATGGCTGCATCCATACTGTGTCTACACGAGTCTATGATTATAATGTATTATGAAATCATTCTGTACCAGAGTAGTTAGTCCAATAGTTAAAGTTTTGATCTGAGTATGGGAATGCCTACCTCAGCGATGATATGATCTTATACATGTATTTTGTGTTGAAAATTGCAGGTTCTGACCGGACTCTCCACAAGACGATCCTCGAAATGATAAAGTACTTCACCCTTCCTATATGATATAACACCCTTATCTATTACAGGCTTCGTACTTTAGGGGGCAATCTGTTACAGCGAAATTTGTCACCATGACTATCTGCAGTTAATATGGCTCCATCACTAGTCATATTATCCTCCTTGTCAAGCCTCATACCTCTGCTCTTCATGTCAAACTTCAAAAAGAGAGAAAGTCACTTAAAAACATGTTTATCTCTGGGTACGCAGGTTCTCTCTGCCTTGCCTGTGTGTACGCATCCCAAACACACTGTACCTACGTACTTGTACGCTCTGTAAGCCAAAGGATGGGTGCGTACCCCTGGAAAGGTCAAAAGGTGCAAGTTTCATCTTTAAAAAGTTACTTGTGGTCACTTCTAGAGCCTTCTAGAAGAGTGTTTGACGTGTATTGAGCGCCTCCAGATGGTTCATGCATCCCTATTATAGAGGAACTTATCCCATCAAGAGAGGAGCTACCCCATCCAAAAGAGGGAGTATCCCATTGATGTTGGAACTGAATAACTTCCTCTAGAATACTATAAATACAGGCCTTGGGCCAAAGGAGGGGAAGTTGAAAGCTGAACATTCTAAAGGGTAAATGCTGCTGGAATTAGGACTTCCATTGTTGACTTGTGAGGAGAGATCACTATCCTTCCTTGTTGCCATATTGGGAGTGGGTGAGCTTGTCAAAGTAGAGGAAATCTCTTGTTGGACCCTGGGAGGAGCTTGCACAACACCAAGGCTCAGGTTGTAATGGTTCCTTTTTTGTTTCCTTAATACAAATAAGTCCATTCTTCTCAATGATTTGTTGTTAATGAATTATTTCATGTACTCCTTGGTCTATGTGATGAATATGCTTTGTTTTATGATGAATATTCAGGTGTTATGTAATCGTTTGCTTTGTTAGTGTATGCAGGTCTTAAAGTGAAGGAGGAGCTCATCTGGATCAGCAAGGCTGGACTGCTACAACAAGCGTTGGACCTAAGGTAAGATCGGAAAACACTTGATCTCTCATAGAATAATTTGTGTTTAGAGAAGGATTGCTCTTGTTTGGTTTGTTTGTCACTAGAGAGTCTTAGACTCCTAGGGAGGTTAGCTTTGTCCGCAAAAATAACTCTTTCCGCATGACAACACACATACTTCAAACTTGTTGATCTACTAGTTCACTTTGAGATCGTGTTAAATCTAGCACAATATCTCTCAACTTACCTCACGATTCAAGGGGAGTCCTCTTGTGATACACTTTTATTTGTTCTTCCATTTCTTCCATCTACTGCCAAATCCTTGGCATCCTTCACTATGTACTTGTAATCCTCACTAGGAGCCCATGGAAGAAAAAATATAACTGAAGAAAAGAGAAACATAGAAAATAGTCTAGCTAATGGTAAAACAACAATAATCAAGGAAGAGAGATATAAATTAACTTTTGAATATCATAGGAAATCTCAACTCCCTCTTGATATTACATTTTGGCATGATATCATTCTATTTTCCAAAGGCTAGGGTTTCTTCTTTCAACAGAAATGATAATCTATATTTAGTACTAGGGATATATCCATAAACCCTAAGGATTTCTTCTCCAAGCCCTTTTATCCATCTAGGGGCTTGAAACCCTATATCAATGTCTAAATCTCAGAAACCTAGAGTTGATATGCTCTTTCCATATGAGATGAACTGACTCGATAAATGATTATCCTTGGTCTATTGAAACCGAATATATTTGATTTCTCAAAATCAATGTAGAAGCAATAACTTGACCTTGGAGACTTGGTTATTGTTTCAAGGAGTAGACTTCATCATTATGGGCCAAGTATTGTATTTACAAAATAGCTCTCAACACTCAAATACCCGTAGTAGTACTACAATATACCATTACATTTAGAAACTTAGAGATTTGCAGCAATAGAGTCGGTAAGAACTTCAATCCAGTATGTCTTTATGTCAAATTAACATCATAATGATTCAAAATTTCTAGCAATGATATTCTTAAGCATAAGTTTTGACCTTTTCCAAACCATGGGCTTAAGTTTTGTAGATCACTCATATTTCTTGAGAATAGTCTTGTCTTCAAAAATTGAAGGAGGACTTGGACTTTTATTTTAATATTTTCATGTCCAATGAAGCATATGCAATTGCAACTTTCAAGTCTTTTATTCAACAATGCAATGTGTCAATACTTTGTAGCTTCAAAACAATGTCTTGCTTTAGAGAATTTTTAGAGATACAATGATGACATCTTTCAAGGAGAAACATAGATTTGTCATGTCATATTTGTGATGTTCAATACAAATATATATATATATATATATATATATATATATATATATATATATATATTGCATATTTCTCTTCTGTGACTTTGTATTACCACAAATCAAATTGCGATATTGTCATTACCTTATAAAGGTGACTATCATGTTACAATATTTTTTTTTTCATTGGATTCTTTAAGGATGGCAATAGATCAAACCTTTGATACTCTTTTACGAGTAGATCATAGTCTTATTTCATTTCTTATGAAAATAAATTTAAACCAAGCTTATGATAAAGCTTATTTAGGATCATTTCCATAGGAAACACCTTTTATTACTGAAGGTAACTTTAAACAATGTGTTAATATTTTCAAATGGAAATTGTCGCTCTAGCACTACATCAACATCTCAAATTTCATGGCGGGTAACGAGAAGTAACAAGAACGTTATCTCCAAGTTTATAACCACACGAGTAGGGATTAAATCCATGTTAAGGGTGGTGCAACTCAACCCTCTCGCCTGTCAAAAGAGTCACAACTGACTAGGAAGAGTCATACACCTAGCAACCCTGATAAAATAAATAAAATACTAACTAACAATGACTTGTGGCTTGACGGTCAGGTCTGTAGGGTGAAACCCGTGAGACTAGTTTTCAAATCACAGAGTATAGTATCATGCTATGGTGTGCAGCTCAAGGAGTAGAATCCCCCCTAGCGAGTCTCGGCTCTTGCCAAAATCATAAGAAATTAGTATACTCACTTGCACATTGTTGGATGTACTCTTGGTGTTATAGTGGAATCTATGAGGATTGATCCTAGGTCTCCCTTAGATTAGTTCTGGAAGTTATCAATTCACCACGTGATAAAAATAATAATAATAATTAATTAATTAACTAATTAATTAAAATTTCTAACCCTAAACACCAAATTATTTATAGAAGCAACAAACTAATCATTTCTCTAAGGTTTTGACCTTACAGTATTGTAGAGCCTCAAGTGCATTTAAATTACAATTTAAAGAAAATAAATTGACCACAATATTCTTTATGCAAGAACAATTAAAATAATTATACCTCCTCTTATATAAAGTCAAATATTTGAATGTTTAAAAAATTGGTAAAATAAGTGGAGGCATATTCCAAATATTAATTGATTTTTTATTATATATTTAAATTGTTACTTATCTATCCCCCGATCGGGGTGAAAGAGTTGGAGAAGACATGTGAAAATATTGAGAAGGGGAAAGGGTGGCAAGGCTGGCCACCATTCATCCTTATAATTCAACAGGATGTTGGGGCAGGATCTAGGCAGGGTAGAATCTCGAGGCATAGAGGTGACAGGGAAGTGGGGGAAGAGGTAGGAGGAAACGGCGGCAGAGGGATGATGAGATGCAGGGTAAGTGGGAGGAGGTTAATAAGAGTGGCGAAGAGTAGTATCAAGGTTATTATGCAACAAAGGAGGGAGATGGCTAGAGCTTGGTGCGAACTGGTGTTCTCTGAAATTGGAAAGGATAGGATACATGTTCTCAAAACCAAGCCCTGCATTTCTTTCAATCTTTAGTTGTTCTAAGGAAGAGGGGGGAAAGCTAGGAGTTGCAGAGAGAGGGAGAAGTGAGCAGGAGCGGGAAATCTTTCTTGATATGAGAAGTAAGGGGATAGAGGGTGGTAGGAAGAGAAATGCTGAGGAAGAGTCTAGCAAGGTTGGGAGTTGTGACGACCAGGGGAAGAGCATGCCGGGATTCAGTACATATAGTGAACAGGGGCAGCTTGAGGAGGCTAAACAAGCTATCTTAGAGGCAAAGAAGACTAACGAAAACACTCACCAACCACGTCTAGGGGGAGGAAAGCTTGGGAATAACCAGACCATTGGAAGAATGCGGAATGGGGAGGGTAAAACTTGAGAGAGGGAAGCACATGCGACCGGATTAGAAGCAATTACAGAGAACCTAACCTTTGCTGTTGGCCATGGTAAACAGGCGGTAGTAAAGAATAAAATGGCATGCCTAGGTCGAGGAAGGGGGCATGGGGGCACAGGAAGACATAACTAGATAGAATGAAATGAAACAAAACCCTCCTCGCCAGCATCTCAGAGACGTAATCGAAAAACCATGAGACATATTGTGCAAGAGGAAGAAAAGGCATATAGAGAAGGAACTGACGAGGACAATCATAGGCTCATTCAGGAACTGGAGGCAAATGCAATGGAAGGAGATTCTGAACCTGAAATGTCAGAATGGCGAAACCTCATTCCTGACCCGGGAAACACTAAGGGATGCTTGACCTTATATAAGCAGGCCTTACATGTTTATTGGGTGTTAAAGTGTTTACTCGCCAAGGCAATGGAGCAGGTAGCAGAGGAAACGACTAAGTTGGCACAGGGTATGCCTAATATGAAGAGAGAAATGAAGAATCTCCAAATCACTATGCTCATGCAGGACAACAAGTTGGACGAAATCCAACAACAACTGAAGAAGATTGCTCCAGCAACGAGGGACGCAGATGCTCCTCCTGAGATTGGGGGAGATTAATCCTTTAGTTTAAGACAATGGCTCACCATGTTTTCTCTTTGAGGATAGTATTTATTTTTCCTGTTAATAGTTTTAATGACTGTCTAGAACCCGCTTAGTAATTGTTGTTGTGAAGTTTATCTAGCATGGATTAGTAGACTTATTCTTTTTTGTTATTGGACGGATTATAAAAACTTAAGGTGGCCAATAGATCCGGTTTCCCATTTGGGCGGATTGAGGCCACCAAAACGTTGTATCTGGTATCTCCTGTTTTTATATGAATAGAGAAACAAAGGTCCTACCGTAGCTTACAAAAAAAAAATTGTTACTTATCTATGTTTATATTATGGAATCAAAATCTTAATCAACTAAGAGAGATATATGTTTTAAGTTGTTAGTTAATAATATTTTTTTAACGACCATTAAACATCAAGACATTGTGACGAATAATATTAGAACTAAACATAAATAAAAGATGTAAAAAAAATGAAACTAAATGAAAGGTATGGCTATGTACAAATTTTAAAAGAAATTAGAAACAAAGGTCTAGCCAAAAGTAAAATTTAAAATATTAGTTAAAACATTATCTACAAGAATTAAAGTTTATATAAAAGAAAGTAAAAAAAAACATAGAATTTACATAACATCTCAAATGAAGCCCATATATCACAAAACTTACGACTGTAAAAGAAGAAAAACAAGGAATTCTCACAGAGAAAATAAACAATAAAATGTAAACATCATTATAAGGATATAGGTCCAAAAGTCAGATAAATTATTAAGGTGGGATAGGACCAACAAAAGAAATATTTGTATTATGCTTTCAACTTGTAAGTACATTTCTGAGAGGATGAAATATGTGTGACAATGAAAAGGGGATAAATAGTGAAATTTAAATTTAAATTGATTAATAGGGTACAATAAAATTATATCTTGCAAAACCGTTACATAGTTAATACCAATTTTAATGATAAAAACAATGGAAGAGAATGCAAAATAAAAATCTTTACATTTTGTTTGGATGCTAACCAATGGAACTCTACATTGTTGCAAACTAGCAATGAGCTCATACATCAAAAAGGAACTAGAAATAAAAGGAGAAATTCTCACTATCTTTTCATGACCTCACTCACAAAATGGGAAGCATCTGGGTATGAAAAGGAGGGAATCTCTCTTGTTATGAGAAATATGCTTCCTTTTATCGATCTCCTTAGATAGGTAAATCAATGGTTTCAATCCTCCTTGAGAAAGATGCTTGCTTTTATAGAATTCCTGAGATAGGTAAATGGTTTCAATCCTCCTCGATCGACCATTGGATTAAATGTTGGTGGTTGCATTAGTTTTGACCATTTGGCACCTGTCATCAATTTTTTTAAAACTTTATCATTTGGGTTGCAGTATCTGTTCTCACTCTTAAGAGGATTAATATCCTTGAGTTAAAAAACACTTTCCAGATGTAAAACATGTATGGTTACTATATTCCAAACCATTTAGAACAAGCTTGATGTCATCCAATAATTTTACACTATAAGGTTTAGTTGAATACGTAGAAAAATATTGACTATAGTGATTAGATTCTACAAGATTGGTAGTGATTTCCTTCATGTGAGGTTCTTGTGTGCCACTACACTTGAATCTTCTCATTTATAAAGACTAAAATTTCCAGGCATCTCCTACACTAGGTTGAATTTCCATTTCCATATAAGAGTAATATGTATTTTGGTGTTTTAAATGAAGGGTCATTCTAGATTTTGTTTCCTTGTCAAAGCTAATTGTGTGAAGCATAATAATTTGCTCAATGTTCTAATGTTCAGATTGAAATCCTTTTCAAAAAAACATGGATCCATCCATGCAGATGTCTGATATTGTTCATGCTTCGAGCAAGGAGTTTCTATTGGAGATGAATTTATCTGGACTTGAGTGAAGAAACATTGTCTTGCTTATTGTGATTCTTGCATACCGATCACTCTGTATATTTAACCATGACTTGACTATCTCCTATTAGAAATCTATATTGAGAGTATTAATAACAGATGATGTAGATAATGTATCTGGTGTATTTTGCAAAGTTGAAACTGATTTTCGAATTGGATTTTGTAGCAAATTATCTTCATATTCATCATTAGAAACCATGTCCATATCATTGCAGGCATCCACATGGTTTGATTTTTTTTTAGCATTCGCAATTATTTTCCAACCAATTCAGAAGTTATTCACAAAGGTGTTTTTCATTGTTGAGATGCACGCTTTAATTAATGCATAAGGAGGACTTTCTAAAAATGACATGATATTGGCGAATGAAAAATGCAATCGACACCCATAAATAAACTACAGTATAGAAAATAAATGTCACCAATTTTTCTGTAATTTGTATGCATCGATGTTTGAAATTTGTCTCTCTATGTCGATGGTATCATCAAAACAAGTGTTGGAAGATCAAACCTCTAGAATCACAACATTGTCATCCCAAATTCGAAGAGCAAGTGACCATTTTAGAAAGAAACAAGGGAGGGTGTAACCATGGATTTTACATAAATGAATATCAATTGTTTTATAGATTATGTTGTCCCTTTTTTTTCCTGACTCCCATTCTTCTAATGAGCTTGATGATTATATATGCTTATATTTTCTTTATTTGAACAAAAGGCATATGTCCCACATGGGTTTTGGGCAAATGCAATAAGTAGTATATATATAACAATTTCATTAACGTATTAAAATGATGATGAAGAAAGCCTTTGGTGCTGGTAGGTCTTGAAACTTGTGGCATTGACCCCCTTCGGTTGTGAGCATACACCGAGATTCAATTCTCTTTTTAAAGAATTGATGTGAGATATCTCACATGGACGTTGGATAAATGAAATATATTATATAAAAGGCATTGTGATGCACACCTATTTCGATGGTATAATATCGTATAGCCGTCCATCGGCAGTTGGTTTGATCTTCACATATTGATTGCATTTGATGATGATAGGATCAAACGTATGAAATACATATTCCTTTGAAATATAGGACCATCGGACCTTTACTTGATAATATCCCTCAAAGTCACTTCTTAGACCGTAGTGAGACTTTTAAACAAAAAATAAAAACATGTAATAATGGGCTTCTAAGGCGTGAGAACCCTTTATATAAATTTTCATTAAAAAGTGTGAGTACTTAAAATCATAGAATAAATAAATAATAATAATAAGTGTGACGACTTAAAATCATAGAATAAATAAATAATAATAATGGGCTTCTAAGGCGTGAGAACCCCTTATATAAATTTTCATTAAAAAGCATAAGGACTTCAAATATTTCTCATTGCAACCAAAAATATCCTTTCTCATCATGGGAAAAAAGAATTATGTTGTGATCCCTTTAAAATAGAGATGAATTTTTTCCTTTTTGTTTTGGAGGTAGGAAGGGAGCCTTTCTCTTTTTTTCTTTTTCTTTTTCTTTTATTTTGAAAAGTTTCATGATGTACAAGTCATGAAATACTAGTATAGATAGAGTTGAGAATAGGAAGACACCCACAACGTCTCGTAGAAATTTTGAATCATTAATATGCATCAACATTAGCAACTCCATAGAGTGTTTTGCACCATGTGAACAAGAACTTAGAAGAACTTCGGTGATACCAAGAAATTGAGAAGGGGTAGAGACACGAATGCAAAGGGAATGAAAGAAGTAGGACAAAGGGATGAGGAAAGAAGTTGTTAGTGCAGCAGACGACACGTCTTCAAGGGGTCACACAGGGCAAGCCAATTCACTCAAAAAGAAAGAAGGGGGAGGAAAAGAAATTCCACTATTGTGACTGGAATTTATTTTGAGAAGGGGCCTTTACATGAGTGGATCAAATTCAGTTCCAGCGAGCTCTGTAAAGACGAGTAGAAGTGGTATTTAAAGTTTTGTTGTGTTCCATGTTCTCATCAAAAAATCGGTATGTTAGTGACAAGTAATGCACAAATATATCTTATTTATCACCATTGATGTATTCAAATTCAACCAAAGTTCACATTTCTTCATAACAACAAGGCTTGAAGATGAGGAAAGGGAATGTTGATTAATGATTAGTGTAACAAGGTAGAATCGAACTGAAAGCAAATAAAAGTGACAATGAAAGAATCATAGATAAATGAAACCAACACGTGATGAAAAAAATGAAGAAAATAAAGCTCATAATTTCATATCAAAAGCAAAACTCAAAATGATGTTGAAAGCAAATGAAAAAAATGTGTTTTTCATGTATTATATTTCTGTTTTTTTATTTTAAGGAGGTTTACTTATCTACAAGGTTAAGGACTCAATAATTCTTTGTGATCATAATGATTTGTCAAATGGAAATTAGAGAAGAATATCTGCAAGCGAACCAACCATTGTTAAAGTAGGGGGTTAAATCCATGCCAAGTGTGGTGCAACTCAACCCTCTCACATATCAAAGGAGTCAGATTTGACTAGGAAGAGTCCTATAACTAGAAACTCTAATAAAAGAAACAAAATACTAACTAACAATGCTAGCCCTAAAAACCAAATTATATAAAGAGAAACAAATTAATCAGTACTTTGATATTTTTACCTTAGAGTATTATAGAGCCTCAGCTAGATTTAACTTACAATTTAGAGAAAATAAATTGACCACAATATTCTTTATGCAAGGACAATTAAAAGCATTATACCTTCTCTTATATAAAGACAAATACTTGAATGCTTAAAAGATTGGTAAAATAGGTGGAGGCATATTCCAAATATTAATTGATTTTTTATTATATAGTTTAATTGTTACTTATGTATGTTTATATTATGTAATCAAAATCTTCATGAACTATGTGAGATATGTGCTTAAGTAGTTAGTCAATAAGATTCTTTTAACAACCATTAAACATTAAGACATCGTGGCCAATACAAATTTATTAGAACTAAACTTAAATAAAAGATGCAAAAAAAAATGGAAGTAAATGAAAAGTATGACTATGTACAAATTTTAAAATAAATTAGAAACAAATGTTTAACCAAAACTAAAAGTTAAGGTACTAGTTAACACATTATTTACAAGAATTAGGGTTTATATAAATAAAAAAGTAAAACAAAGTAAAAAAGAAGCATTCAATTTACATAAAATCTCAAATGAAGCCCAAATACTATAGAACTTATGATTGTAAAAGAAAAAAAACAAGGCATTTTAATAGAGAAAATAAAAAATTAAATGTAAACATCATTAAAAGGACATAGGCCCAAATTCCAGATAAACCGTTGAGGCGGGATATGACCAACAAAGGAAATATTTTTTATTGCATGTTCAACATCTAATTACATCTCTAATGGCATGGAATATGCATGAGAATGAGAAGGTGATACATAGCCATAATTAAATTGATTAATCGGGGACAAGAAGATATATCCTACAAAACCGTCACATAGTTAACACCAAATTTAATGATAAAAACAGTGGAAGAGAAAACAAAAAAAAAGGTCTTTACCTTTGCATGGTTGTTAACCAATAGAAATATACATCCATGCTCTAGGAGACACTTGAAAGAGCCACCTACAAACCAACGATGACATCATAAAACTACAGATTCAATGCATGAAGAAAGAACTGGAAATAACAGGAGAAAGCCTCACTAACTATCATGCCCTCACTCACAAAATGGGCAACATTTGGGTATGAAAAGGAGGAAATCCCTCTTGTTCTTATTACGTTGATTAATTTTATAGATATCCTAATATAGGTAAATGACAGGTTTCAATTCTCCTCGATTGGATGTCAAATGAAAGCTTGGTGGTTGCATTTATTTTTTCTGTTAGGAAAATATCTTCAAATTTTTAAAACTTGATCACTTTGGTTGCATGTATTTGTTCTCATTATTAGGTGGATTAATAAAATTAATATGTCTATGCCTCTTGTTAGATAAAATACATATTTTTGTATTACATACATATATATTTTTTACCTGATTTCATAAAAAAGATGAATAGTTGTGTTCCAGCATATTCCCTGCCTCTACCACTATTTAATTGATCAAGGCAACATTTTTTGTGAGTTTCATCGTTAGCATGGGGTTCGCGTTTAGGGTCTCCTCTCTACACAGAGATTTTTGTGTATTATGCTATTTACTAAAATTATTGTATGGAAGGAAGATTATTGAGAAGAAGGTCATTATGTAGAAGTTCAACTCATTGTATGAACCTCCACACACTGAAATTCTGCACATTATCACAATTTAAATTTAAATTTATTTCAGTCAAAGTAGGAACTTTTCAAAAAAACATTATGATGTCCTTGTTTTTTGTGTTAAATACTTTTGATTTTAGTGAATTATTTGGTTAAATAAGAATTTATTGTAGTCGAATTATGAAATTTAAAGAAAATGTCTATGCCATCCTCTTTTATTTGTTGGAAATAATTCTAAATTTTAAATTCGTTATGATTGCAGGTCCTTTACGTAGGCAGGTCGATTTAATTGGCTAAAGGTTGTGTGAAGTTTGGAGAAAGAAGCAAAATTCTCTATGCACAAAATTCTCTAATATAGATTGAATGATTATATTTTTTTCATCCATCTCGATGCATTTGGAGTGGAAAAAGTGGAGGATTCAGCTCACGGGACCGTTTTTACCGGCAAGAACCAGTTTGGAAAGACAGGGTCTAAAACCTTCTGTGAGTTTGAGGCATCAAATGATGCTTTTGGGGCTAAAAATTTGCCACTTTAGGTTGCACCATTTCATGTTATTCTACACACATATATCTTTACAAAGGTGCAATAAGTGCACAAATCAGAGTTTGTATGCAAAAGTTATGCCACTCAGAAGTTGACCTTCCTGTTTTCACACCTATAGTTTGGTAGGATGCCAAGTCGGCCCCCATTATTCATGGAAACGAGGCTAGCCACATGATTTTGGTGTAAAATATTCTATAAGATTATCTATTATAACTCTAGTTAAGAGTTGATGTAGTCAAAATTAACCACTAGTAGGCTATCGAGTTCTGTTATAACCAGGCCGCTAGGAGGAAGAGGCATTCCACTCTTTCGAGAGCATTATGTTCCATAGTTTAGTAAAGATATCTATGAGATATATGAGGTAGAGAAAATAGAGAGGATTTTTGAATTGTAGTAGCCCACATGCCACAATCATTACTTCGTTGTACCTACAACCATATTTCCAGATAGAGAAATAGAGCGAAGCGACCTCACCTTCCAGCTGGGTTTTCTCCCTAAAGGGTTTCCCAAAGAGAATATCTTGTGTCTTATGTGTGTGTGTGATCTTATTTTTTTATTCTCTACTTTTCTACTTAATTTTCATTCACATGCATGCACTAATTATGGTTAAATCTATAGATATTAAAGTTTAATAAAACTGTAATAGTATAGAATCTCGTATTTTTAATATTATATTATCAGATCTGTTCTGACGAATTGTCTAGTGGAATATCCACGATAGTTTGCGGATCACTCTCTAAATAATTTAGTAAAATATTTCTGCACAACCACCTTCCAACATGCTTCCTCCACACATGCATCCTTCAAATAGCTTCATCCACAAAGTCACCTCTACACAACCCTTCCCGCACAACCTCTTCCACATACACTTTCTCGGTGCAAAAGTCTCCGCAAAATGCATATTATTAGCATGAGGTATTTGGTTTGGTTTGAAAATGGGGCGTGGATATTGTGGTAGTGGAAAATAAGAGACTTCTCGGTATGAGTAGCTATGATACATAACATTGTTCGGATAGGCTAAAACGAGGGTGCTCTTACTCTAAGTATTGAGACTATAACTGTTCTAAAAGAGCAGCCTAACATTTCAAATTGTGATTCAATTCAAACATATTAATTAATAACTTAATGTTATTACTTATGATTGACGCTCAACTACACAATACTACACTTTTTAATTGGCTTGATTGCATTAATCTGGAACATTATAAAAAATGAATCATTATATGAAAAAGTGATGTGCAAACGTTGACACAATGAGCTAAATTTTCATTGAACTTTCACACAATGGAAATGCGCGTGTGAAGGACTATGCCATGTAGGGGCCACCAATCCAAACTCATCTTGGGAATATCAAGCTAAATTCAAGCTCTTAAATATTTAAATATCTCAAACTTGGAGAACTCCCAAAGCAATGATTTTGTTTTAGATCCATAAATTCAAGTCCTTGCCACACTAAATGTTGCTAGCTCTCACATTAAATGCCACAACTGACTAGACTAAATGAAAAGCAATTGCAAGGTTATTGCATACCAACCAGAACCCACTAGACTAGCCCACAACTTTTCACGAGCATAATATGTTTTCCCTATGCCATTTTTTCTGTCCCATAAAAATGTAGAGAATGCGAAGGATAAGATTTTGGTAATGACATAATGGATCAATTTTGATGCGGGAGAATCTGAGTGAAGAGGTGATAGCTGGGAAATGTTTTTATTTTATTTTATTTTGCTAGACAGAGAGGAAAACACTTTAAGTTTCTGTTTCATTTTGTTTCATTTAAAATTAAGGTTGACTCAACCATTGTTAGTTTTTAAAATTAGGCAAACAAATCAAGATAGGATTAGTTAGGGACTTGTTTGAAGAAACTGTTAAACAATTGAAAAGTAACTGAGGAACAGTTCCTCAATTGTAAAGAAACTACTAATAATGCATTGAAAAGGAAACACCAGAGAGGATGTAGGGGCTGCCATCCAGAGAGGATAGAGAGCCCGAAAGTTGTAATTTACAATTATTTGAATCTCTATAGTAGTGAAAAATTAAAAATCTTTCATTAAGGAAGTAGATTATTTCTTATTATATTCCCTATGCATAGATGTCTCACGCATCAAAATGAAAGCAAGATAGTGAAACCAATTATTCAAAAGATCGGAATAAACATCCACAAGCATTTTGTAATAAGAAGCATTTCAAAACCGAGAACCAAACAGAGGTACACCAGCATATATATTTATTTTTTTCCTCAACAAAAACAAAACCCAGGTACTATTATATTCAGCATTTTAAAGCATTTCTTGTACATTTAATTTTCATTTTTCATTCAACAAAATTCACTCTACAAACTCTATAACCTGGAAATCGTGGAGGGTTCCAAACCCATGCAAACCAAAAACATTACAGTCCATAGGCTAGACCCTATTCAAACAGCAACAGCATGAACACCTCAGAGACCACATATAGACATGAAAGAATCAAAACCCCAAGGGCATAATCAGTTATAGACAATAACAAGTGACAGAAAAATTGCAGACAAAACAAGCGACAAAGCAAGCAAGAAACCACTACAGCCACGGAAAGACCCTACCCGGGTTTTCCCTAAGCCTCTGAACAGTCCCAAGGATGAAGCCATGGAGTAGTGTTCCCTTAGAAGGGCCTGCACACCACCACAGAGCAGGGCAACGATTAGTTAGGGCCACAAAACCAAAATAACAGTGAATAGCCAACTCGAATAGGAACAAGGGTTTTTACCTGGAAGAGGATCAATTCCATGATGAAGGATGAGAGCTGAGATCTACAACAGAGGGTTTCCACCAGCAGAAGTGCCATAAGTGCGTTATGCCTTCTCACCAAGGATCCAGAGCATTAGAACCTCAAAAACAAAGGGTGAAATTGAAATTGGAACGAGGAGTTTACCTAAGAGCGAGTTCGTTGAGCCATCCCATGCAGCAACTAGGCAGGGACCTGAGTTTCTCAAGCTGAACCATCACCAGACCCAACATCAAACATACAAATCATCACAAACAAAGCAGAAATGAAAGCTTGAGCCACATGACAGAGACAAATAGACTTGCGGGTGGAAAATGACTTGAAACCCTCCAAAAACTAGAGCAGTAAATCGCCACAGAGAACGAGCATAGGCACATTATCAACAAACCACTAGAATCAGTGAAGCACAACAAACCACCATAAGGGACCAGCAAGGCACGATACTTACCAACCATCGCAAGAACCAAGCGAAAGCACTGAGCAACCACAAAGCCAAACCATAGCAAAGGAGAAATGAATTCTAAACGCCCTCGGCAAAACTGATAACCTGTGGTTGCAAGCTCGAGGTCAATACAGAGGGCAGACAACATAAAATAAACCACATTAAAGCCACATACCAAAACCCTGCCACCAAATTTAATTTGAAACCGAAAGAATTAAATGGTCACAGCTACGTGTCCCTCCTCGGGGTCGCCACCAAATTTTATGGATTTTTTTTTCTTCTTCTAAAATTAAGCATATGTGTTTAAATGAGGAGAAAATCCATTGTGTGGAGGAAGCTTTCAAGCACCCGCGTGTATGCAAAGGACCCCCATTTTTTGCAATAAGACCGAGACAAATAGTAAAAATATATAATATTATTAGGAATGTTTTGATTATAGATAATTCTTTGATCGCTAGTATTTTAGTATTGAATAATTTATATTTGTTGTTCGCAATATTTTAGTTATAAATAATATAACTTTCCTTATTCCCGAATATCACTAGTCAATTGAGTAAAGGTTGAATTACTCTGGAATGCAAAGAACCTGTAACCACGTTAATGTTTGCATCATTGAGTATAATCTTTATTTATTGCTACCATGGTGAAATTAGGAAAATGTGCGTAAGTGTAGAGGAAGTCCATTGTGCTGAGGAAGATTTCAAGCTTTCACTGTGAAAATTTGTGGACTTCATACCAAATACTTTTGTATATTTTTTCTTGAGGAAGCTCATAAGATTTATTTGTGCATATCTCCAGACTCTACATCGAAGGATTTTAATTCTAAAATTTATTATTAAATAATCCATATTTTTTGTTCGCAATAACACCAAGGAAAGTGGTGGACTGATACGATATTATTGTTAATAATTTAATTATAAATAATGCTTTTATTGTTAATATTTAGTGTTAAATAATCCATATTTTCTCTTGCGATATTTTAATTATAAATAATGTGTATTTTCATATTCCCGAATATCAACAACCAATTTAGTAAAGGTTACACACAGTATGAAAAAATGGATCATTAAGCAAAAGCTTTGTTTAGGGTTATGTTGCTGAAATTAAGCAAATGTGCGGAAGTATGAAGGAATTCCATTATGGAGAGGAAGCTTTCAGCCTTTGATTCTTCAAATTTCTGCATTCTGCAGCAAAGCATTTTGTATATTTTTTCTCGGAATAGATGTGTGACTATTGAGTTTGGATGTCGAAAATTTCAAAGCTAATGTACATTATCAGTTTTCATTTATCAAATTTAATATCGCATTTTATACTCGTTATTTGTGTAGTGTAACATTACTGTTTGTAACTTACTTTATTACATAATAACTATAAATTATTCCTGGGTAGTTGCAAGGGAAAATGCAAGATTAATGAGACACAATCGTTGAAATCTCAGGACCACCTAAAAAGGGTTATTATGAGTTGAGCTATGTAGAGCTCTATTGTTATGAGTCAGAAACTTTAGTTGTAAACCTTAAATTTCAAACATATAAAAAATTCACTAGCACATAATCCATATGGTAGGTTGTAGGCAAAGTGATAGTTATATGAATTGGGTTGATTTCATCTCTTCATTGCCAAATTCAATCTAGTTAAAATGCTATTTTTAGAATAAATAGTTTAAAACTTATTTCTATTTTTTAATGCCTATATGAAAATGGATATTGCTATCCAGCCATAGTTTTGTGGTGACATTCAGAGAAAAATGGATTTTAGCAATGTGATGATTTTGCAGGTTTTCCGAATTCTAAAAGTTTTGTTAAACTATTGTAGAGTTTACAATCAAAATTTTTGTTGCGAAGAAAAATCTTATAATATTTTTGGAATCCTAGTTTTTAGCTTAACACAAAATAGTATAAACCATATGAAGTTGTGAATCGTTACCTAATTTACTTATTTAAATGAACAAAGTTCATTTCTATTTGGATAACGGGATAAATAAAAAAGGTATTCAAGTGGTGAATTGATATCTAACATCTAAAATTACTTTTTTAAGTAAACTTTGGCCAATAGCGAGGCAAGTCTACATAGCAAATGCTTGGGTACTTATAAGTTTAGTGCATAATTATGTAAAATAATTTTATTTATTGTAAAAAGAAATTTAGTTAATGAAAATATATGTCGTTTATTATATTAATAAAATAGTATATCGATATGGATTTCTAAAGTGTGGAATACAGATTAATCATGAAACATACTTATGTTAATTGGACTATGTCAAATTGGAACTTAAGTAAAATGTATATGATTTAAAGTAACAAATTGTACAATAGTCTTTTCTGATTAAATATCTTGCAAATCAGTATTATCCACATTGATAGCAATCATTTGTTAGGTAATACCATTAAAATCGACAGTAGGAAAATGTCACTTCAAAACTTAGATGCCAATTCGTGATTTAAATGGCTTATTTCCTCTGACACATTATATATAAATATGATGCCTCTAAGGCAGTTTGTCAATGTTTATTTTGTTCTAAACTAGTTAGTAGGGTATAGGAAATTGACTTGCTTTGTTGTTCTGAAACTATTAAGTGTTTTATGGTTTTACTTTATAATTTGTCTATTGTTTTTTGCACTTGTTACTAACATCAAAGAAATGGCCCAAATAAACAATGGTAGGGGTACAAAGGTAGAGGTACATGCATGCAACAAAGATATCGTAATGATCATCAAAGATATGTTAATTCTTTACAAAGATATTTTAATTCCAATGCATAAAATACTAGAACTTTAGCAAATGCTTAGGCGTTTCGAAGATGAACTACATACCATAAGAATGTTGTCAGAAGACATATTGCAAAACATGAACAAATGAATTAGTTAATATGTATAAACAATGGTTAATTATTAAAGAAATTTCTACCAATTGTTATTTGTTGATGTATTGTAACATTCTCAACATAGTTAAAGCAAAAAAGAATATTAGATTATTTTGGATTACAAATCTATGTATAAATGAAATATGTTTTATAATTTATATCGTAATCTTGGTTTTTTGATCTAGAAACTTGTTTAATCTTTGTATGACAATGACTTATATAGATATTTGTTTAAATCTTTTATGGAATAGATGTTTAAATATAAAAAATAATGGATTGGTCAACATTGTAAACAAAGTAAACCGTGATAATAATCTAATGTCACCAAATATTGCAATGTAACCAACTTATAATATTTTATAGAGCTTGCAAATTTGATAAATAAATAAAAAAATTGTAAGAAACGATACTCCAAAATAGAAAAGAAAACGACATAGGATGGTACAAAAAATAGAGTCGGGAGAAAAATAGTTCATTGGGTTACGTTTATGTACAATTTCATTCTAACATTTTCATTGGTAAAAAAATTCATCTTGTTTGCTCTAATGATTACATTGCTAATCGTGTTCCCATGAGTATAGTATATTGATTGATAATGTGAAACTAGGTCCAAAATATCGAGTAAAATGAAACAATCGTTCAAAAATAAAAATAAAATTATTTCTTGAATCAAAAACTTTGAGGCAATTTTAGGATGCCTCACAATGCAAGGAACAAGCACCATGCTATTACCGAATTTCCTAACAACGTAAACAAAGAAACCTGTCATTATATACGTACAACTATGTTTTGATGGTCTATCGTAAATGTACCATGTGTCTCAAAGTTGTTCTACATTTCAATAACATTTATTTTGTCTGCTTACTATTGGTCGTAGGGAATTTGTCATAGTGCAAGTAATACACTTTCTAGTTCAACGCTCCTCAAAATACATTATTTTTTAGTCATGTGACTTGCATGGATTATTCAGTTTAAGCGATGAAAATAAAGAAAATGAGAATCCTTCTTCAAAGTGCTTTAATAAAGCCTACTTTTGTTCATAGTTGTATTATTTTTAATTGGAGTAATACATCTCGTGCATATAGTTTTGAATGGCTTTGTGTATATGCTAACGCTCTCACGTATCCTTGAAAATGTTGTAAAATTGATATAGAAAAAAAGCATTTAGTAACATGAAATCAAATGTCTCCTTTATTTCTTGTTCTTTATCCATGTCTATTCAAACAATATCATATATCTTATTGTGCATATTCCGCTGGTGAGAAAGTAGGTTTCTTAGACTATCATATTTATTTCTCACAATTAACGCACATATGAACGTTGATTATGAAGTATGAAAACTCTTTCTTATTTTTTAACTATATAGTTTTAGCAAGATCAGCGGAAAAACATTTTGTTGTAAATCTCTTTGAATTGAAACACTTACTGGAAGAAGTTTTTCATGTACTTGAACTTGATACATATGAAACACTCATAAAACAATACATGAAAACTATAAAATAGATGAAGAATGATTTTTTCCTTGAACATTGGGATATACAGACCTATGCATATGTAACTTGTTTTTTATTTCAATGAAAATTGGGTTTTTTGGTGGGGAAAAACAAAAAGATGGACAACAACTTTGTAACAATAAAACTTTGAAATAAAACAAATCTTATGTAGCCTTGTCTTGTTATTCATTGCCATCATTGATTTCCAGTACACATTGCATTGATGTTTGCATTATCGAAATTGCAATAGTTGTGATTGCACCTATGGGAAATGCATCACCATTACATGACAAATTTGCAATTATCATGATTGAGAAAAAGGAAGTACTCTACACAAACATGACAAATGTTTTCTACACTGCTAAAACTATTTAGACATATAGTTTTCTCATAATCACCATTCTTGTACTTATGCTTTAATTCAAATAATTTAGAAATATTTAATAGAAACATTGGCATTTGCAACATGTTTTGACTCATGTTGTTTGATTAATGATGTTGGCACAAGAAATTCTATTGTCATTTTCACTTTATTATGTGTTAATTATGCACGAAATATTTCTTTCGTCTTACTTGCTTTGTCCAAAAATGTTTGATATCTTGCCAAGCCAACGCTATGAAAAATATTTCCATTTATATTGTTACTAATATTTTCAATCAACAATGGTGTAAACTCGACCTCTTTTTGCCTAGTCATGAGCACTGAATTGAAATAAGTTTTTTGTTTTTTTATAGAAAAAAAGGAAAGCAAACAATAGAAAGACAAAGGGGAGAAAAAAAACAGAAAAAGGAAGAAAGAAGAAATTTGATAGAGAGTTAATTCAATGTGCGCAATAGAACCTATTTGCATTCACTTCTTTACTAGTTTATGTTACTTTTATTTTGTCTATTGCAATATCTATTTATGTGTTACTACTCATTGTTATCTCTACAATGTCGTCGATCTCTACTATGCCATATAACTTTTCCTGTTCAAAAATATTACACTAAAATCACTGCTTAAAAGTAACATTATAATTGAAACTAAGTAAGAATGATTTAATGAAAACAAAATAAGATAAAGCAAAGCCATTACGAGTATACAAAAATTCTAGATAGATTTTAGTTTTAACAAATATAATTTTTTTATATAAATTTTCAAAGTACTTTTTCCTTGTAATTGTTGTCATGTATCTGAATCTCTAAGTGTCATATGTTTCCTAGAAATTTAAAAAATATATATTTTATTTGTAGTACATTAAAAAATATGGCCAAAAAGCGGCCAGGGCAAAAAAAACACAGTTGCGCTATGTCATGCAGATATAATCTAAGTAAAATAAATAAAATAGAAACGTGCCTCTTAGAAGAGTTATCATTGTCCTTAAAAGTATATGTTATGCTTGTATTCATTTCTGCTACTATGAGGATATGAGTTAGTTCAAATATACAAAAATAAGAAAAAGAAGAGTTTCTAATTCCATAGCACAAAAGTACTTCAAAAATATCATATTAAATAGTATTTGAACTTCGTATATCATTGCCATAAAACTGTACCATATATTTTATAAACATTCTTAGTACTTTCATATAGAATTAATAGTACATCGTTAACCTATCTATAATGCTACATGTTTTCCAATTTAATTCTAAATGAGTCACTGACTATGTGAAACTACTAGAACAATACCGTATAGCCTAGATGAGGATTTTATCTATAATCAGTGTCTTCAAAAACTAATTTGATATCAATTTGTAATGTGTATGCTAAAAAGATTGTGTGATGAACAACTAGCGAATGATTCTACGGACAACACAACCAAAATTAGTGGCTAGTATTGTGACATTAGTATATAAATATTGAACATATGCATTAGATACTTAATAGAGTAGGACTGGTAGATAGAAAAAATTGTATGATAATAATAATAATAATAATAACTAATTGAAAGTCAACAAATTTTTACTAGGAATGTTTAATTTTAATGTCTTCCTTTAAAAAACAAAGAAAATAATCAACGCCACGTGCTCCTAAATGCTTAATTTCTTTTACATGGTTTGAAACAAATGATTGATTGGTAAATATTATTAATTTCATCAATTAAATGAAACATTAAAACTATAGTTTTAATAATTTCATTACCACTATGGAAATTTGTAAAAGTAACAGTGATCTATTACATAGATCCATAGCTGACGTTAGGAAATAAACCTTAATTAACTGATTAAAGCAGTGCGGGGTTTGCGTTTTGTCATTTTTTGAAAATGCTTCATTCTTAAAATCATCCTCACAATCTCTCGTTATTCATGCCTTTGCATATCCGCACTCTGCACAATGAAAGTCATCTCCGCAGATTGTCCTCCGCACAACTTTCTTTATACAAACTTTCCTCACACAGTCTTCTGCACATGCTTCCTCTTCATAGCTTTCTCTGAACACACTTACTTCATTTAAGTTGTGAGTTATATTGAAACCTATGCACCACCATATCTTAATTTAATCATAAGATACCTTTGCAAAAGTTTCTTTTTATTTTTTACATTTTTCTTTAATATATATGTTACTTTAGGAAACAAGTTTTCTTTGTTTCAGTATTTGTCATCATGGTAGATGTTTTTGTGTAAATAATGCTTATATTTTTATTTACAAGCATTTCTATGTTTATGCTTCTATGTGGATGCGTTCTCTGCATAGCCTCTGCACATGCGCAAGCACCTCCAAACAACTACTTATTTACTCAATAATGCCCTTGTGTCAGTCACTGAAATTTGAAATTGATATTAATAAATGTAGGTCCTAGATATCGTGGGTAGGAATCATTCGTTGTGAAATACGTTCCTAAATAAGAACCAAAGAAGAGATTTGTATATTTAATATTTTAATAAATGTTGCACAAAGTATTTTTTCTTTGCACGCGCTACCTCTAAACATTTATTATCCCTTTGCACCTCCCTCCTTCTGCACCAATTCCACACGTGCACTTGTTCTATGCATAAACTCCACACACACACAACCACATCCACACAAGTTCGTCTGAAAAACTACTTTTGCACTCAATAATTCCCTTAGTCATTGACATTCAATTGATATTAATTAATGATCATATGTTGTAAGATATTTCCCTAAATAAGTATTAAAAAAGAGATTTGTATATTAATTATTTTAATAAACATTTCACAAAACTTCCACATAACATCTACACACGCACAACCAACTCTACACAACTTCATCCATACAACTAATCTCGCACTCAGTAAGGCCCTTCAATTAGTTATTGACATTTGAAACTCTACATACTCTACCTCTGAACATCAAGCTTAGTATAACCACTTTTTCATAGCTCTTTCTGCATAGCTACTTTCATACTTGCGAGAAAGGTTCCTAAATAATAATTGAAAAAGCGACTTGTATATGTATTATTTTAATAAGCATTTCACAAAGCCTTCCACAGATTTATTTTACCTCACAACACGTCTTCTCCATACAAATTGAAAACATAGTTTATTTAGCACCCTCGTGTATGCAAAAGAACCCTAGTTCTCCCACACATACTCATTAATAATATCAATTGGAGATTTTTTTAGCATCCCCCACCCACCTATCAAAAAAAATTGTAACCCATAAATTCTCACATCATTGAATAGAGCAATAACATAACATTGTTTCGCAAATGTATGTCATAGAGATTGAAAACACACTTTATTTAATACTGCATAATAAGAGTATGTCTTATAGTGACTTCATTGAGGGGCGAAATATGTTACTAAAATAGTAATTAAAAAATAGGTTTGTTTATTTATTATTTTAATAAACCTTGTGGGAAGCATTTCTTGAGCAGAACTTTCACTCTACATGTAGCTTAGCAAATTGCCTGTTCACATAGGAAATGCTTTGTAAATTGCTTATTTTTCTTAATAAAAATTGATAATTATGGTAAAGGTACTTAATTTTTATTTTTTATTCGAAACTGAACAATTTCATTCACACTGTCAACAAGGTTTCATTGGGAACTCAATTCAATATGTACGAAAAACATGGTTACCACTTTGTAGTGTTATCCGACTTGCCATTATTCTAAAGCATTAAAATATTAAATATAAAATCATGATTTTCAAAGTATTGAATATTAATATTAACATCTATTTTCAAAATTAATACAAAATGAAAATCTTTCAAGTTTTCATCATGATTTTCAAAGCATTAAAATATTAGTATTAAAATATAAATTGTTAACTGAGTTAATTGAAAGAACGGGAATGTCTATTCAAATTCAAATTCATAACATGTCTAATGTTGATGCTTGTTCATAGTCTAATGTTCATATTTGTTTACTAATAGCCTAATGTCAATATGATTCTCGTGAGTGCAGAAGTAGAGTCCAAAGTTTTATTGTACAAATCATCCTTGTGACTTTTCTTACCTCCACATATAGATTTTATGTGAAAATGTAAAGGCTTAAATTATGCAACATGATAATGTTCAAGCATAGGCACAAATGTCAGCTAACACCTTTTTCAAATTGTGTACGCTTTCTGCAGTCCACGAAAATCAACTCCTCTACACAAAAAACTTTTCTAATCAATTGATTAAAGGTTGTGCTCTTCACACTGTGAAATATTTTTATGGTTATCATTGTGTAAATAGGCATATGTGTCAAACTACAAGTGAAGTACATTGTGCAGAGGAAGAATTCAAGCTTTCAACGTGCAACCTTCATACTCTGTATAATGAAACCTTCATGTACAAGAAAAAAATTTCATGGAGAGCTCCATCGCTACTTAATTCATTAAAGGTTACTTAATGCAACACAAGACCAATCAAATTCGAAATAGTGTAAAATTGATATATCACTTTCATTTCACAATACAAAAAAAAAAAATTCATTATGCACAATAGATAGATACAAAAACAACATGATGAAAGCCCTTCCCAGAGTACCGTACTCTGCACTAATTTAAAGATATGATGAAAATGAACATTATTCATATATCATAGCAAAATAAACTATTCTCATGTTTCATGTTATTGGTATATATGTATCGATGGAATAATAAAAACACTCAAAGCATAAGTATGTAACATTAAGCAATACAATTATAGTAACAAGAAAAATAAAATTTAAAATTTCAATCATCATAGCTATGATTGAAATAAATAAATAAATAAAATACAAATGCATAGAAGATCGTATTCTAAGCATTAAGAAATATGATTCTAAGTGGGATTTGCTTGTATCAGTGATGAAAATGCTCAATGGCTCAGTTCATTAGCTCATTCACTATGTTATTCTCACATCTTCTCTTTAAGTAGTTGCTTTTGCATACAACAAAAGTAAATTCATGAACCATAATATGAAAAGAGAGAACTGCAAAAGAAAACAAGTAACTACATTCAACAAGAAGACTATGTGACATTAGTAAAATTAGAAAATCACGATGACTTAATACTAGTAAATAGAAAAAACAATATGCAAACATTTAAGGACAATTACAATTTGTGAAAACATATAGGCTAATTATTTGACTATCAACTTCCTTTCAAATGCATGGCATCTTGAACCAATGTCTTCAACTTATCTTTAATGAATCATTTCATTGGTCCCATTGTAATATCTAGCCTTGCATGTTGATTGAATAATTGGTTTTTGATCTCCATCGCCTCTTCTTGTAACTAAATACTTAACACAAATTTATTGTTATTAATATTGAAAAATTCACCTAGTCATTTGTCAATTTCTTCTGGAATAAAATCAATTACACCATCAAATTATTTTTCCATTGACTACTAGCATATTTTTATAGTCAGTTTATAATTTCATATAATGCATGGAACGTCTATTTCTTGAGCAATTTTCATCGACTTTAGAAACACATCACTTCTCCTATTCTCTATGCCTTGACATTCATAAATAATGTTTTTTAATGTGCCAATCCTTTGGTCCATCCAACTTCATTTTCCTCATTCGATTAGAATTTGGCAGTTTTATGTTTTTCCTATGCATATCAAACATCATTTCAAGCCTTTGACTAAAATCAAGGTATTGTTAATGAAATTTTTGTCTTCGTTAATACTACTTCTCACCAAATCGACAAATGAGTTGATTTTCTATGTTAACCATAGAAAAATAGAAATCAACTGCCATACATGTTTAATGATTTCTAGTCTCTAGCATATATTACCAATAACACGACATTTGACTACATTAATCAGTTGTAGAGATGCAATAGATCCATGAGATGTGCTAGCAGTGGGAATTGAAAATTGCTGAGTCTATATTGTGATTGGAGTCATTAACAAAGGACCCAACCTTAAATAATTTTCCAACATTTCTATTGTTGCTTTCAATACTAGGTTCTTTTACTTCTATTTCTTAGTAGACACTAGAAGTGCATTCCTTGTAGCTTCATGCAATGGGAAAAAATCAGTGGTTGCAATTCTATACATATAAAGATTTGTCCATGTTATATCAATAATGTTTTAACCCTACATCCTTACTTTTTCAATTTTCCATATTTTACTCTCCCTTTTGTAGTTTTCATCTTGAAAAGTGGCAAACTGGTCATCAAAAATACAATTTCTTTTGGCAATTTGCTCCATTATTTTTTATTTTCATTCAAAGAACTACTGACCCAACCAAGTAGTGTAGTTTCAATCTCTTCATCAATATATTCTTGACTACTTCTTGTTTGCAGGGGAATTTTCCATTTTTCCAATTGAGGCTCCTTTCCATCTACGCCAACTAAAATTTGACCATGAATCAACTAAGCAACTTCAGTATATTTTCGTTTTATTGCACTTGAATATGAAGCCAAAGCAGTTGCATATATGCAAACAAAAGATTTTGCAGGTTTGAAGCTTCTTTGTTTACAATTTGTTTCTGTGCTAATACTTGCTTCTTCAATAATTTCTTTAATAGTTCACTCCTACTTCTTGATTATTACTTATAGCAATATGACTCTTTTCTCTTTCACTTGCAACTTTTTTAACTAGTCCTCACATTTGATGGCACCTATATGTGCAATAAATAGGTCTTTTGGATCAACGTCTCGCCAATGTTTAGATACTTTTAAATTAAAACAAATGAAAGACTTCATAACCTTTGAAAGCTTGCTTCCATTCTTCACAGTTACTTGCCCAATGGTAAATGGAAAAGAAATAAAATATCTATTCTTTTTCTATTCAAATTTAACTTTCCAATCATATTTTCTATAGACTTCAACAACAAAATATCTATACATAAAAATTCTTGGAAGCAATAGTGGTTTACCTCGAAACCCATAAAATCGAATAAATATATTATTTCCTCTTTCTTCATGTATCCCTTTCCCCCAAAGGAAAGTTTTTTCTTCACCATATATTTGATGGGGATCCCATCCAGTTGCCATGAAAATAACTTGTTTACAAAATTATCTTGAATTAGACAAAAATTTGAAATAGCTTCTTGCTTTGATAGTATGGAATAACGAAATTGCATCGGTTCTTTGTCAAAATTGAAATTAGGGTTATATGGAAACTCATAAAAAGTATGACTCGACACAGGGGTCATTATCCGATACACCATTACAAAGAACTTAATTCTCTTCAATTAATGTACTAATTGAAAATAGATTTCATTTGAAATAAGATCAGCTCATTCAAATACACAATTTCTTTATATGAATAATAGAGCACATAGAGGATGCATTACATAAATTTTGAGGTCTAAATTGGACCTCATAAGGAATATTCTAAAGTAATAGTGGAAATAATAAAATAATATTAGTTTACATCATCAAATTTTAAAGGCAAAAAAAACAACCATTTTCAACTCGTATTTCCAATGTATCTTCCTACCATTTTACTCAAATTTCGAGTGGGAGCACTCGTTGGATGAAAAGTTTAATTCACCACCCAAGAAGTACCCATGTTGCAAACTTTTGATGTACCCTACTACATGAAAAATGAGAAATGCATGGAAAATATGATTGCATCCCACAAGTGCTCCTCCTCAAAATTTGAGTAAAATGGTAGGGAGATAAGTTGAAAATACGAGTTGAAAAAGTAGTTTTTTAATTTTTTTAATCCAAAAATGGTAAATCATCTCTCATGGTTGACATCATAATCTTGAATCCTATTGGTTCTGATAAATTTCATTTTGGTTGTAAATTTTTGTTTTGAGGCCGATTTCAGACATCAAAATTTCTTTAATGGATGCTGACACAATGGTCCTAGTTTCTAAGCCCATGAAACAAGCATACATCCAACAAAACTCTCTAAACGATTCTCTAAACAAAGTAATATCTAGAGAGGAAATATCAGAAGGAACCTTAGAAACTAGCGAAATGAACTCCTGTATGATTTTTAAGTCGTATGCATGTGATTTTAAAAAACTATTTACTTTTGAAAAATCTAAGCGCATATCCAGAATCGGTAGCTTCAATATCTACTTGAATGTCTCTGAAGTCAAAGAAATACCAATATATTTAACTGATAACCTAATTTTTTTTTTATTAAATCAATATTCTCTATCCATAAATAAATGATTTCTCTGAAATCAAATACATATGGAACACATGCAACATTCACGAATCTGATAGACCAAATCTTATTGTTTCTCTCCTCCTGTGGAAATAGATTCACATATCATTGATACACAGTCGACCATTGAAATATCTAATTGATGTGTTAATTTTGCATCTTAGTGACAAACTCCAACCATAGGATGAGATTTCTCTTTTTTAAAGGACCAATTTTGACTATTTATGTGCTCAATTTGGACAAAGGAAAGTGTATTTTTGAATTAAATGCCACATGTGAATATTTGATTAAGTCACCCTAAAGTAAACTGGAACATATTAGAAGGCTATAAATATAAGTGAACTCAACCTTATTTGGACATCATCATGGGGAATTCTTCTATTCTCTTCTTTGGTTTGGCTCACACATGTCTGAGGCAAGTTTGCAGAGATTTGTTGACACAGGCTGCGAAGATGGTAATGACTCTTGAAGGCTAGTTCAAGAGGGATATGGTCACCTTGCATTGAAGATAAGTATTTTTTTATTTATGTTACTTATTTATGACTTTAATTTTGTTTATAATTATTGATTTGATAATTGATTATGCTTCCTTCATGTATATTTGAGTATTTGGATACTTCTAACCTCTTGATGAGATGTGAGAAGTGGATCCTTATTGAGGGTCATCTGAGATGCAGGAATATGTGGCTAGTGTAGGAAGAGAAGAGCTAGCATTGGAAAAGGAAAAGAGGAACTTGATGAAAATTTGACAAAGTGTTCCAAGATGCCAATGTCAAGGTGCATAGGTATCTAAATACTACAAGGCATGTATGATGTATTGTTTCATTGTTATGTTTCAACTGGAAATATTGGATGGAAAGGTAACCCCTAAGCTATGATGGAAATATTACCTTCATGAATGAATCATATTTCATATGAAAGTAGGTTTGATTCACAATACGTATGATGAGATGGTGCACTTGGTATTGGACAAGTATCTTACAGTCTACTAAGACATAATAAAGTCACTTAGAAACATTGATTTTTTATTATTGATATTTGACAAGCATGTCTCATCTTAGACATAATGTATTTCTTGATCTTATAGAGAAGGATAACACATTTATTCTTATATATGGTAGCTTTATGATATTAACAATGTTTGTAACAAACATGGTAACCATGATGATAGAATTATAACAATCATATGGATATTCAAGACCTTCTTGATGATCTTGTTTAGATTTTGATAAATTGGACAATCTAATTATGACATGTGGTAAAATTGGATACCCAACTTTATGGTTGTGATGTAGTGATTATGATATTTGAAGTATGATGATACACTTGTTAGTTTCTCTAATCATATGACATACACTTTTACTTGTTCTTCCATTTCTTCCATCTATTGCCAAATCCTTGGCATCATTCAATATGTACCTGCAATCCTCACTTGGAGGCCATGGAAGATAAAATATAACCAAGTAAAGAGAAATACATAAAATAGTCTAGCTAATGGTAAAACAACAATAATCAAGGAAGAGATATATAAATTGTCTTTTGAATATCATAGGAAATGTCAACTCCCTCTTGATCTTAGCCTTTTGACATGATGTCATTCTATTTTCCGTAGGCTAGGCTAGGATATATCCATAAACCCTAAGGATTTATTCTCCAAGCCCTTTTATCCATCTATGGTTTTCAAACCCTATATCAATGTCTAAATTTAAAAAACCTAGAATTGATATGCTCTTTCCGTATGAGATGAACTGACTCGATAAATTATTATTCTTGGTCTCTTCAAACCGAATAGCCTTGATTTCTCAAAATCAATGTAGAAGAAATAACTTGACCTTGGAGACATGGTATTTGTTTCAAGGAGTAGACTTCATCATTCTGGGTTGAGTATTGTATTTACAAAATATCTCTCAACACTCAAATACCCATAGTAGTACTACAATATACTAGTTCATTTAGAATTTTAGATATTTGCAACAATAGAGTAGGTAAGAACTTCAATCCAATATGTATTTATGACAAATTCACATCATACATTATTCAACATTTCTAGCAATGATATTCTTAAACATAAGTTTCGACCTTTTCCAAACCATGGGCTTAAGTTTTGTAGATCACTCATCTTTCTTTAGAATACTTTTGTCTTCAAAACTTGAAGGAGGACTTGGCCTTTTATTTTAAACTTTTCATGTCTAATGAAACATGCACAATGCAACTTTCAAGTCTTTTATTTAACACTGCAATGTGTCAATACTTTGTAGCTTCAAAATAATGTCTTGCTTTAGAGAATAAAATCATGATATCTTTTGAGGAGAAGTATATATTTGTCATGTTATATTTTAGATGTTCAACACAAATATATATATTGCATATTTATCTTGTGTGACTTTGTATTACCACAAATCAAATTGTGATATTGTCATTACTTTTTAAAGGTGAATATCATGTTACAATATTTTCTGTTTTTAATGGATTCCTTAAGGATGACAATAGATCATACCCTTGATACTCTTTTATGTGTAGATCATAGTCCTATTTCATTTCTTATGAAAATAAATTTAAACCAAGCATATGATAAATCTTATTTAGGATCATTTCCATAGAAAACATCTTTGATTACTGAAGATAACTTTAAACAATGTGTTAATATTTTGAAATGGAAATTGCCACTCTAACACTACATCAACATCTCAAATTTCTTGGCAGCTAACGAGAAGTAACAAGAATTAGTACGGATTAAATCCATGCCAAGGGTGGTGAAACTCAACCCTCTCGCATGTCAAAAGAGTCACAACTGACTAGGAACATTCCTACAACTAGCAACCCTGATAAAAGAAATAAAATACTAACTAACAATGACATGTGGCTTGACAGTCTGGTCCATAGAGTGAAACCCGCAATACCAGTGTTAAAATCACACAAAGTATAGTATCCTGCTATGATGTGCGGCTCAAGGAGTTGAATCCCCCTTAGCAAGTCTCGGCTCTTGCCAAAATCATAAGAAATTAGTATATCTGGCTTGCAGGTCGTTGGATGTACTCTTGGTTTCATAGTGGCAGCTATGACGATTGATCTTGGGTCTCCCTTAGATTAGGTCTAGCAGTTACTGATTCACCATGTGGTATAAAAAAAACAATGCTAACCGTAAAAACCAAATTATTTATAGAACCAATAAACTAATCAATGCTCTAAGGTTTTGACCTTAGAGTATTGTAGAGACTCAAGTGCATTTAAATTACAATTTAAAGAAAATAAATTGACCACAATATTCTTTATGCAAGAACAATTAAAAGCATTATACCTCCTCTTATGTAAATTCAAATATTGGAGGCATATTCCAAATATTAATTGATTCTTTATTATAAATTTAAATTGTTTCTTGTCTATGTTTATATTATGGAATCAAAATCTTAATCAACAATGTGAGATATGTGTTTAAGTTGTTAGTTAATAATATTTTTTTAACAACCATTAAACATTAAGACATCCTGACGAACAAAATTTATTAGAACTAAACATAAATAAAAGATGTACAAAAATGAAACTAAATGAAAATTATGGCTATGTACAGATTTTAAAAGAAATTAGAAACAAATGTCTAGCCAAAACTAAAATTTAAGGTATTAGTTAACACATTATTAACAAGAATTAGAGTTTATATAAAACAAAGTAAAAAAAAAAAAAAAAATTAGAATTTACATAACATCTCCAATGAAGCCCATATATTACAGAACTTACAAATGTAGAAGAAGAAAAACAAGGAATTTTTACGGAGAAAATAAACAATAAAATGAAAACATCATTATAAGGATATAGGTCCAAATCCTATATAAATTATTAAGGTGGGATATGACAAACAAAAGAAATATTTGTATTATGATTTCAACATCCAAGTACATCTTTGACAAGATGAAATATGTGTGACAATGAAAAGGTGATAAATAGTCAAATTTAAATTGATTAATAAGGGACTAGAAAATTATATCCTGCAAAACCGTTACATAGTTAATACCAACTTTAGTGATAAAAACAATGGAATAGAATTCAAAATAAAAATCCGTACATTTTTTATGGATGCTAACCAATGGAATTCTACATTCATGTTCTAGGAGACACTCAAAAGAGCCACTTGCAAACTAGCAATGACATCATAGATCAAGAAGGAACTAGAAATAAAAGGAGAAATTCTAACTAGCTTTTCATGACATCACTCACAAAATGGGAAGCATCTGGGTATGAAAAGGAGGGAATCTCTCTTGTTTTGAGAAATATGTTTGCTTTTATATAACTCCTAAGATAGGTAAATCAATGGTTTCAATCCTCCTCAATTGACCGTTGGATGAAAGCTTGGTGGTTGCCATCATTTTTTCCATTTGGCAACTGTCTTCAATTTTTTTTTAAACCTGATCATCCGAGTTGCATGTATTTGTTCTCATTCTTATGAGGATTAATATCCTTAAGTTAAAAAAAAAAAAAAAAAAAAAAAATCCAGATGTCAAACATGTATGGTTACTATCTTACAAACCATTTAGAACAAGCTTGATGTCATGAAATCATTTACACTATAGGATTTAGTTGAATGCTTAGAAAAATATTTACTATAGTGATTAGATTCTACAAGATTGGTAGTGATTTCCTTCATGTGAGGTTCTTGTCTGCCACTGCACTTGAATCTTCTCATTTATAAAGACTAAAATTTCCATGCATCTCCTACACTATGTTGAATTTTCATTTCCATATAAGAGTAATATGTTTTTTGGTGTTTTATATGAAGGGTAATTCTATATTCTACTTCCTTGTTAAAGCCAATTATGTGAAGCATAGTACCTTGTTCAATGTTCTGATGTGTGTTTGTGTCACTTGGATTGAAATCTTTTCAAGAAACATGTATCTATCCGTGCAGATGTCTAATATTGTTCATGTCGGAAATCTCTACCTTTATTTGAGCAAGGCGTTTCTATTGGAGATGAATTCCCTGGCTCTACTTATCTAGACTTGAATGAATCAACATTGTCTTGCTTATTGTGATTCTTTCATACCGATCACTCTGTATATTAACCACGACTCTATTGTCTCCTATTAGAAATCCTTTTTTCTATATTAAGAGTATTAATAACAGATGATGTAGATAATGTATCTGTTGTATTTTGCAAAATGGAAACTGATTGTCGAGTTGGAGTTTGTAGAAACTTATCTTCATATTCATCATTGCAAGCATCAACATGGTTTGATTTCTTTTTAGCATTCACAATTATTTTCCAACCAATTAAGAAGTTCTTCACATAGGTTCTTTTCTTTGTTGAGATGAGCGCTTTAAGAAATGCATCAAGAGGAATTTCTAAAAATTACATGATATTGGTGAATGAAAAATGAAATTGGCACCCATAAATAAACTACAGTGTCTCCAAAAATGTCACCAAATTGTATGTAATTTGCATGCATCGATGTTCGAAGTTTGTCTCTCTATGTCAATGGTATTGTCAAAACAAGTGTTGGAAAATCAAACCTATAGAATCACAACATTGTCGTCCCAAACGCAAAGAGGAAGCAACCATTATAGAAAGAAACAAGGGAGGGTGTAACCATGGATTTTACATAAATGAATCTCCTTTTGAGCAAACAACATGGTGATGTGCATCAATGGAATTTTTGTTGTTTTATAGATTATGTTGTCCCTTTTTTGTCTTGACTCCCATTCTTCTAATGCACTTGATGATTATATATGCTTATATTTTCTTTATTTGAACAAAAGGCATATGTCCCACATGGGTTTTCGGCAAATGCAATAAGTAGTCTATATACCAATTTCATTAACGCTCTAAAATCATGATGAAGAAGGTCTTTGGTGGTGGTCCGCCTTGGAACTTGTGGCATTGACCCCCTTTGGTTGTGAGCATGCACCAACCATATACCAAGATTCAATTTTTTTTAAAGAATTTATGTGAGATATCCCGCTTGGGCATTGGGTAAATGAAATATATCATATAAAAAGAATTGTAATGTGCACATAATTCAATGATATAGTATCTTATAGTCATCCATGGGTCTTTGACTTGGTCTTGACATATAGATTGCATTTGATTATGATATGATCGAACATTGAAATACATAGAGGGATCTTTTGAAATATAGGACCATTGGACCTTTACATGATAATGTCCCTCAAAGTCTCTTCTTAGACAATAGCGATACTTTTAAACATAACAAACAAAATATAATAATGGCCTTCTAAAGGCGCAAGAACCCCCTATATAAATTTTCATTAAAAAGCATAAGGACTTAAAATATTTCTCATTGCAACCAAAAATATCCTTTCTCATCATGGGAAAATGGAAATATGCTGTGATCCCTTTTAAAATAGAGATGAATTATTTCCTTTTTATTTTGGAGGCGGGAAAGGAGCCTTTCTCTTTTCTTTTGATTTTGCAAAGTCTCGTGATGGACAAGTCATGCAATACTAGTATAGATAGAGTTGAGAATAGGAATACACCCACAATGTCTTGTAGAAATTTTGAATCATTGTTATGCATCAACATTAGCAACTCCACAGAGTCGTTTACACCATATGAACTAGAACTTAGAAGAACTTCGGTGATAACAAGAAATTGAGAAGGGGAGGAGCCACGAATGTAGAAGGAACGAAATAAGTAGGAAAAAGGGATGAGGAAAAAAATTGTTAGCGCAATAGAAAACACGTCTTCAAGGGGGAACACAGCACAAGTAAATTTTCTAAGTACAAAGAAATCAAGAAGAAAATTGAGCAGCTAAAAGCCACAACATATACACATTTTTGGAAGCAGAC
>APFE030829936.1:114159-178370 GCA_000404065.3 Pinus taeda | reverse complement strand
GCACTCATCAATACCACAGGCTTTGCAAAGACTATCATCTGTACCTGATGAAGGAGGGTCACACTGCTTATTTTGTAGGCAGGGGCTTACAATATGTCTGAATTATTCTTTTCAAGGTTCCTTTTTATTATCTCCATAAACTATCCAAGTAAGATTACGAAGACCATAACGCATCATTGTCTCTATTTGCAAGTGTTGCATCTTTATAACCATCTGTGTACCATCTTTCAAAATACCACCATGAACTTGTGCACTTGATACTGCTGCAATTGGTATTTTCTCCACATAGATTTTTGCCTCTGATTGCTAATGATATTCTGAATTGTGCTTGTGCAGATAGGAGCTTTGAAGTCACTGCTAGTTTGAAGAACTGAAAAAGCAAATTACATAATCTAAAAAGCAACATTTAAATGATTTCTTCTTCAAAACCCTGTTTTGAAGAAGAATCAATCTCTGACATGAGACGGAGTCTAACATCGGCTCCACTTGGGATGGCAGCTGCCGCTCCGTGGAGGTGCCAAGAACCGCAGAACTTTGGAAGAGCAGACAGTGCCTCCACTCATTGGGCAATGGAGTCATCATCAACACAATTCTTGACTAATTTTCAAACTGAAGCTGAACTCAAACAATCTTCAAACAAACTAAAACAAGATGCTGCCCTTATGGCCGCTTATTTATTTACAAAGCTACCCTACTTTGTTGTACAAACACTAGATCAGGTAATACTAAAATGCCAGATTAGCCATTCAAGTAAACCTAAAAATGATGCCGCTTGAGAATGCTGCCACGAGGTCACAGATGTAGTAGCTGGCAGCCCTTCGTGCAAGTAATGAGCCTGGTCACATACAAGACAGCCTGATCTGTCAATCAGAGTGAAAAACATGTCCATATATGCCGCAATAGGATCACGGAAGACAGACTCTGTTGGCTGCCCCAACTCTGCAATGCATACTTCCAGCTGCACATTGTCAATGTAAACGACTGTAGGCGATTCTATGATTTCTTGTTTCAATGGAGGAAGGATTTCCAAGAACTTTTTGGGGTCTTGGAAATCATACGACTGGATCTGCTCATCTAACCATTGAATTTCGTCTTCAATTCTTTCAACAATTAACTCACACAATTCAGTTTTGAAGACCTTTAAAGATTTCAAGCATTGAAACAAGGTACTGAAAACATCTTCATCAAATTCAGTATTTGCTAGCAAATTTCTTATTTCTTCTACAGCTTCACACACGGCAGGGTCTGCCACATACCCTTCCATTGCATGAATGGATCAGCAAGTACTGGAATCTCTGGACCGAATTGGAGTCGCCAGGTGAATGGTTCAGCCTGCATAAATGTCTGAGTGCTGTCAAGCATCAGCATCACATCTGCACCTTGATTGCATGTACTGGGACGAGACAATCAACAAGTCGAATGTTCTTCCCCAGTATGGTCGCCACTATGTTAGCGCTTGAGATTTCACCTCAGGCTGAGAAAAGTAAACCTTCAAGGCCACATCAAACCATTTCACCTCGTAGCTAGCCCTACGGGGTATGAGAAGGCTCTCTCCGGTCAATCTCGTTAAATTTTCAATGGGAAGAGATGACCAATCAAGGTAACATAGATATTAGGCTAGTAAACTGATAAAAGAATTTGATTTGGGGTTTTTAATTAAATAACGGGGTTTTTTTGGGCTGCATGGTTAAAATCACAGCTTCAAACAGAGAAATATAATGAACAACACAGTTGACGACTGAGGCAAGGTAGGCAAGGAATTTAGCATCAAATCTAGATTTTAAATGGTATGGCTAGACTGGTGAGGAGCTGGCAAGGGCATAGAACTGAATCCTTGTCAAACAGAAGAAAACATTGAATTGAACAAACTTATAGGCAGAGCATATAATACTATGAATTCTACCTAAACACTTCATTTGCTCAATTAGAAATGATCATGAGGTGAATGAAACATAACAATTTACATATGAGACAAAGGGAAAACTTACGCTAAATTAACATACCACATGAATCTCAGAAATTAGAGCTTTGAAATTTTCATTAAAAATCCCTTTGTCAAAGACTGTACAATGGAGCTCAGTTCTCCTCCAACACTCAGAAAATCTCCCCTGACTAACTCCCACAAATGAATTTTTTAATACAATAAATACAATAATGCTAAGGAGAAAACAAATCGACCTCAAAACCTCTGCGTTGTTTCAACTACAATTATCAAAATTAGAAAATGGTGTTTCATCTATGCTAAAATAAAACAGCGTATTCCTAAAAATCCTCTGATGGCTGACATATGGAGCGCAAATCCTGTTGAAGCATTGACTGAGGATAAAAGTAGGCGAATTGACTGTTTTTCTGTTGTGACAGATGTCTACAATCAAAGACCCCATCGCAACATGGCGCTCTAATACGGCATCTCCATTTATTTTCCTCCAGTAACTGTTCTTCATTATCACTGTTCCGAGAGCAGAGGATCAAAATAGGCAAAATTCGTTCCTAAATCGGTGCTTATGACAGATGTCCTCTGTGTATGCTTTCGGGTCTTTACTTTTCACCTTCGTTCTCTGTTTGAAATCTTTAACAATCTCACATTTGTGCACATTGTGCCAGTTGTATTCATTTGAATGTTCTTATCTGCCTGCGCTGTCTAAAACGCTTCCATCTGCATTGCCACGATGATTAGATGATGATTTAGTGTCAGAAACAAATATGCGTTACCTATCTTTCATCTGTAGAAAAAGAACCTGGAAATGATAGCAACATATATCACAAACAAGAGGCTCGTTCACAGGCTTGGAAGGGTTTCTCTACCAAAGCACATGATGCGCCCCTTCAAAATGTTTTCTGTTTGGAAGGTTTCCTTAAGAGAATCGGGACGGTGAGCAAAACCATAGCCTTTACCAGCATAAACACAGACTCCTTCCTTCACAGACACATTTATGCAGACACCTGTCGCACAACCCATTTGAAAGCATTCGAATGTATAGTTTCACCATCTTCAATTTGAACAATTGTCTTCCTTGCTCGACATCCCATTCGGATAAAAGAAGAGTCATTGGCCTCGAATGTGGCGTAGCAATGTTATTCAAGAAATTGAATTAGTCAACTAATGACAACTTACTTGGCAAAAGAAAGGTTTGCACATATAATACAGTTTATAGGAGGCACAAACTGTAATGACGATGCACAAACTTGCAAGAGCTCTGATGTGTGTACGCAAAGAGCCACACAAAATATTTTACCTTTACACCCATAAAATTGTGCTCCTGTACTACTCCTGTAACCAGCGAAAAGGGAATGCAAAGGTAGATTTTCACCAGACCATACTTTTGCTCATGCTTGATTAAAGTCCTGAGGAAAAGACTATAGTCACAAACAATAACTGAGCAATATACCATCTTGTACATGTCCTGCTTAATTACAGCCTCTATAAAGATCGCATCCATGATGGAACATCCTCGTTTCCTCAACTTTTCGCAAAAGATCATACTTGGCTCTTCACCTTTGCATCTTTCACTACTAGTATTCTTTCATAAAATTCTTTGTTCGTTGCTCTGACTTGTCTCACCACCAGAATTCGTCCATGAAACTCCTTCCCGTGCAATGAAGCAATGGCAGCCTCCACTTCTGATTGTGAGGCTAAAGAAACAAAACCAAAGGCACGAGGCACTCCATCTTTACGATTATAAACGACTTTTGCACCTGAGACATTCCCATTTTCACTAAACATCTCAAGGTCTCCTCCCATTCTGTATGCTACAGCAACAATCTCAAATTCTCGCATGATGTTAGTGAATTCTAATATTTCTTTATGTACTTCCAGGATTACCGCCAGAGGGCGTGCTCTGCAATGAAAAATATATATATCGAAACAGACCATGCTCCTCTGTCAGAAGAGTTGCGAGGAAATAGAATGTAAATGAACACAGAACATCATCATCAGTTATAAATGCTACTGCCCAGGCCTTGCTCTTTGAAACTAAGAAGCTGCTGTCAGAAACAATACGAACATTGCGAAGTGCTGAATCTACCAGTAATACTACTGGGAACGTTTTGCGAAGGAACCTAGAGTCAAATGGTGATGCAAAACGTTTTCCATCAAATTATTAGATGGACAACTCTCTGGTAATTCCTCTGGCAAAACGTGGACCATTTGATGTTAATGACACCCATTACTTGTCTTCTAGGAATGATGGGAAACAAGATGACCATGATATGTATGAATACAGCTTAAATGGTATGTTGACTGATGGCATATCTCACCATGCCCATATATACAGTCACTCCACAGCAATAGGCAGAACAGAAGTCCCCGGTTATGTTAATTCTCTGTTTGCAACTCCTGATAACACACCGGAAGACACTACTAAAATCTTTGAGGCAATAATTGACAAAACAGCTGGAAACAGCACCATATCCTATCCAGACCCAAAATTTTCATGCCCTTCACTGAATCATGCTAGTGTGGTGACGAACAATACTGAATATTTTGCAGGGAGACTTCTGCCAAAGCTCTTGAAATACATTACAGTGTCTGTAGATGCAATACCTGCAGCTTCTAATGGCCAAACAGAGAACATTGCTGGAATATCTAAAACAACATTTGCCCACACTGGTAGCAGTGACATTTTAGCTTTCAAATAAGGGTGTCAAGAAAATGTGGGTCCGTGGAAGATTAATTGGAGGTGAAAGGAAATATGTATGATATGCTCCATCACAGGCATCACATATTAGAAGACAGTCAGCGCACTCATCAATACCACAGGCTTTGCAAAGTCTATCATCTGTACCTGATGAAGGAGGGTCACACTGCTTATTTTGTAGGCAGGGGCTTACAATATGTCTGAATTATTCTTTTCAAGGTTCCTTTTTATTATCTCCATAAACTATCCAAGCAAGATTACGAAGACCATAACGCATCATTGTCTCTATTTGCTAGTGTTGCATCTTTATAACCATCCGTGTACCATCTTTCAAAATACCACCATGAACTTGTGCACTTGATACTGCTGCAATTGGTATTTTCTCCACATAGCTTTTTTCCTCTGATTGCTAATGATATTCTGAATTGTGCTTATGCAAATAGGAGCTTTGAAGTCACTGCCAGTTTGAAGAACTGAAAAAACAAATTACATAATCTAAAAAGCAACATTTAAATGATTTCTTCTTCAAAACCCTGTTTTGAAGAAGAATCAATCTCTGACATGAGACGGAGTCTAACAGGGCCTTTACATGAGTGGATTAGATTCAGTTCTAGCGAGCTCTGTAAAGATGATTAGAAGTGGTATTTAAAGTTTTTTTGTCTTCCATGTTCTCATCAGAAAATAGATATTTTCATGATAATTAATGCACAAATATATCTTATTTATCACCATTGATGTATTCAGATTTAACCAAAGTTCACCTTTATTCATAACATCAGGGATTGAATATGAGGGAAGGGAATGTTGATTAATGATTAGTGGAACAAGGTAGAAGTGAACTGAAACAAAATAAAAGCAACAATAAAAGAATCATAGACAAATGAAACCAACATGTGATGAAAAAATGAAGGAAATAAAGCTCATAATTGTAGATCAGAAGTGAAACTCAAAATGATGTTGAAAGCAAATGAAAAAAAAGTAATAAAAAGAAAAATAAAAATGTGTCTTTCATGTATTATATTTTAATGAGGTTTATTTATGTACAAGGTTAACTACTCAATTTGTGATCATAATGATTTTTCAAATGGAAACGAGACAAGAATATATACACGCCAACCAACTAGTGTGAGTGGCTTAGATAATGGATTAACAAAAGAGAACTATTGACCATAACACATGATGTGTCAACCAACCAATGGGCATTTACTTTCACATACTATACTAGTAACATATAAAGGTTTATGCGCAATGAGCTCAAGGCTCATATCAAGAGATGTAACATTGCATTCTTGGTCATAATTTTCCTCACAAACCAAAAGGGGGTTTAAGGCATGACATGATTTAGACTTGAATGCTTAACATTCAACTTATTGAATTAAATAAGAATCCTTAGAATAAAAAATGAAATACTCCTTCTCAACTTCATTAAAGAATGTCTCATCATCAATTTCATAAGATTAGGAATAATTTCCAAGATTTATAGAGGAAGATTCTCCTTCATGTTCATTGAAGAATGATTTATTTTCCACCATGTCATGAAAATGGTTTTCATCATCAAGAATATGTTCTTCACAAGAAATAAACTTCGGAGGGAGATCATTAAAGGACGAATCATCTTCTATGTCATGAAAGAATTATTTACAATCAAAGTTTAACCAATATTCATCATACTCGTCGTAAATAACATTATCACTAGGATAAAGAAAGTTGAAACTAACTTTAGGTTCATCATCATCATCGCATATGTGAGGTTTAGGATTTTCTTGAAAGAGGATGTCATCGAATGGATAGACATGACATTGGGTTTTTTATTGAGTTAGGAAGGGATTAGGAATAACCTCTTCACATGGATAATAAGTCACAAGTTCAAAGCCTATATACTCCCATCCAACCTCTTCAGATGGATAAAAAGTCATAAGTTCAAAACCTATATACTCCCATCCATAGGAAGGGACCTAGTTTTCCTTCTCTATCCTATGTTGCCTCTTGTCCTCGGAGAGAATTTGGAAAGTTGAAGGATCATGGGTACTCTCATAGAAACTACACCATAATTCAAAATGTGAAAAGTGAGGAAAGTCATTGATGAATTTCTCGAAAGGAGTAGATCCAACAAAATTAGCTCTCAAGTCTTCTTCTTCTTCGAAGGTCGTAAGGTGAAACAAGTGGGAGGTAGTATGAAGGTTAGAAACTCCTACTAATTGATATAAATCAATGAATTTGTTAACATGATAATGGGAAGACTCAAAAGGAAGGTCAAAAAATATAGGGAAAATATTCCGAGGCAAACATGTGACCAAGACTTGGAAATAATTACATATTCTTTACGAAGTGAAAATCAGGGAGAGCGAACTTAATCACTACCTAAAGTGGTCACAAGAATATGTTTATTTATTTTAAATGAAAATGTCTATTCGGCTCTACATCAACATCACAAACTTCTTGGTGGCTGATGAGAAGTAATGGGAATGTTATCCCTGAGTTTGTAACCACACAGGTAGGGGATCAAATTCATGCCAAGTGTGGTGCAACTCAATCCTCTCACATATCAAAGGAGTCACATGTGACTAGGAAGAGTCCTACAGCTAGAAACCCTAATAAAAGAAACAAAATACTAACTAACAATGCTAACCCTAAAAACAAAAGTATTTAAAGAGAAACAAACTAATCAATACTTTGAGGTTTTGACCTTAGAGTATTGTAGAGCCTCAGCTAGATTTAATTTACAATTTAAAGAAAATAAATTGACCACAATACACTTTATGCAAGGACAATTAAAGGCATTATACCTCCTCTTATATAAAGACAAATACTTGAATGCTTTAAAGATTGGTAAAAGAGGTGGAGGCATATTCCAAATATTAATTTATTTTTTATTATATAGTTTAATTGTTACTTATGTATGCTTATATTATGTAATAAAAATCTTAATGAACTATATGAGATATGTGCTTAAGTAGTTAGTCAATAAGATTATTTTAACAACCATGAAACATTAAGACATTGTGGCCAATAAAAATTTATTAGAACTAAACTTAAATAAAGTATGTACAAAAAATGAAACTAAATGAAAACTATGACTATGTACAAATTTTAAAATAAATTAGAAACAAATGTCTAACCAAAACTAAAAGTTAAGGTATTAGTTAACACATTATTTACATGAATTAGGGTTTATATTAAAAAAAAGTAAAACAAAGTAAAAAGGAAGCATTAAATTTACATAACATCTCAAATGAAGCCCAAATACTATATAACTTACGATTGTAAAAGAAAAAAACAAGGCATTTTAATAGAGAAAATAAAAAATTAAATGTAAACATCATTAAAAGGACATAGACCCAAATTCTAAATAATCATTGAGGCAGGATATGACCAACAAAGGAAAAATAATTTATTGCATGTTCAACATCTAAATACATCTCTGACGACATGGAATATGCATGAGAATGAGAAGGTGATACATATATATATTTAAATTGATTAATGGGGGAGAAGAAGATCATATCCTACAAAATCATCACATAGTTAATACCAAATTTAATGACAAAAACAGTGGAAGACAATACAAAATAAAGATCTTTACCTTTGCATGATTGTTAACCAACATTAATATGAATTCATGTTCTAGGAGAAACTTGAAAGAGCCACCTACAAACCAAAAATGACATAATATAAGTAGAGATTCAATGCATGAAGAAAGAACTGGAAATAAAAGGAGAAAACCTCACTAACTAGTCATGCTCTCACTCTGAAAATGGGCAACATATGGGTATGAAAAGGAGGAAGTCTCTCTTGCTCTTTGTAGGTTGAATACTTTTATAGATATCCTAAGATAGGTAAATTACGGGTTTCGATTCTCCTCGATTGGATGTCAATGAAAGCTTGGTCGTTGCATTTATTTTTTCTATTTGGAAACTATCTTCAAATTTTTAAAACTTGATCATTTTGGCTGCATGTATTTATTCTCATTCTTAGGTGGATTAATAAAATTAATATGCCTATACCTCTCATTAAATAAAATGCATATTTGTTTATTACATCTTTTTACCCGAACTTGATAAAAGTCGCTTCTAAATTCCATTGTAGAGTATTTCATAAAAAAAGAGGAATATTTGTGATGCAGCATATTCCTTGCCTAAATATCGCTATTTAATTGATCAAGGAAACATTTGTTGTGAATTTCATTGTTAGTTGGATTTGTATTTAGGGTCTCCTCTACACACAGAACTTTCTACGTACTATGCTATTTACTAAAATTACTATATTGAAGGAAGATTATTGAGCATAAGTTCATTATGCAGAAATTCAACTCAAAAATTTTATGACATCCATGTTTTTTGTGTTACATACTTTTGATTTTAACGAATTCTTTGGTTAAATAGAAATTTATTGTAGTCGAATTAGGACATTTAAAGAAAAATTTTATGACATCCTCGTTTAGTTGTTGAAAGTAATTCTAAATTTTAAATTCGTTATGGTTGCAGGCCCTTTACATAGGAAGGTCGATTTAATTGACTAAAGGTTGTGTGAAGTTTGGAGAAACTCACATAATGAAAGAAAAATTCTCTTCGCGCAAAAATATCTGATCTAGATTGGATCATTATATTTTTTGTCATCCATCTCGGTGAATTTTGAGTGGAAAAAGTGGAGGAATCAGTTCGCGAGACCATTTTTACCGGTGGGACCCAGTTTGGAAAAACAGGGTCTGAAACCTTCTGTGAGTGTTTTGAGGCATCAAATGATGTTTTTTGGGGTAAAAATTTTCCACTTTAGGTTGCACCATTTCATGTTATTCTACACACAGATATCTTTCCAATGGTGCAATAAGTGCACAAACCAGATTCTGTATACAAAAGTTATGCCACTAAGAAGTTAACCTTCTTGTTTTCACACCTATAGTTTGGGAGGAAGCCACATTAGCCCCTATTATTCATGGAAACAGGGCTAGACACGTGATTTCTATGTAAATACTTTAGAAGATTCTATATTTTAACTCTAGTTAAGAGTTGATGTAGTCAAAATTAAACACTAGTAGGCTATCGAGTTGTGTTATAACCAAACCACTAAGATGAAGAGGAATTCCATTCTTTAGAGAGAATTTTGTTCCGTAGTTTAGCAAAGATATCCAGGATATATAGGAGGTAGAGAAAATAGAGAGTATTTTTGCAATGTAGTAGCCCATTAGACACAACCATTACTTCTTTGTACCTATAACCATATTTCCAGACAGAGAAAGAGAGAAAAGTGACCTCACCTTCCAGCTGGGTTTTCTCCTGAAAGGGTTTCCCAGAGATAATATCTTGTAATAGCGTATGATCTCATATTTTTAATATTATATTATCATATTTGTTGTGACGAATTGTCTCGTGGAATATTCATGACATTTTACAGATCAGTCTCTGAATAAATCTCTTCACTCAGCAAAATCTTTCTACACGACCACCTTCCAACATGCTTCCTCCACAGATGCATCCTTCAGATAGATTCATTTGCAAAGTCACCTCTACACAAACTTTCCCACACAACCTCTTCCACATACACTTTCTCAGTGCAAAACTCTCCACAAAAAGAATATAATTAGCATGAGGTATTTGGTTTGGGTTGAAATTGGGGCGTGGATAATGTGGCAGTGGAAAATAAGAGACTTCTCTGTACGAGTAGCTATGATACATAACATTGTTCAGATAGGCTAAAACGGGGGTGCTCTTACTCTAAGTATTTAGACTATATTTATTCTACAAGAGAAGCGTAATGCTTCAAATGTTGATTCAATTCAAACATATTAATTAATAATTTTATTTTATTACTTATGATTGGTGCTCAACTACACATTACTATACTTTTTAATTAGCTTGATTACATTAATCTGGAACATTATAAAAATTGGATCATTATACAAAAAATTGATGTGCAAAAATTGACACAATGAGCTAAATTTCCATTGAACTTTTGCACAATGGAAATGCGCATGCAGAGGACTATGACATGTAGGGGCCACCAATTGAAACTCATCTTGGGAATGTCAAGTTGAATTCAAGATCTTAAATATTTAAATATCTCAAGCTTGGAGAACTCCCAAAGCTATGGTTTTGTTTTAGATCCATAAATTCAAGTCCTTGCCACACTAAATGTTGCTAGCTCTCACAGTAAATTCCACAAATGACCAGACTAAATGAAAATAACAAGAGAATTTCATCCCACAAATGCAAGGTTGTTACAGACCAACTAGAGCCCACTAGACTAGCCCATAACGTTTCACCAGCATAATATGTTTCCCCTATTCCATTGTGTCTATCCCAAAAAAAATGTATAGAGAATGTGAACGATAGGGTTTTGGTAATGACATAATGAATCACTTTTATGGATATTTTTTTTTCTTCTGAAATTAAGCATATGTGCCAAAATGCGGAGAAATTCCATTATGTGGAGGAAGCTTTCAAGCACCCGTGTGTATGCAAAGGACCCCCATTTTTTGCAATAAGACCGAGACAAGTAGTGCAACTATACAATATTATTGGAAATGTTTTAATTATAAATAATACTTGTATCGCTAGTATTTTAGTATTGAATAATCGATATCTGTTGTTTGCAATATTTTAGTTATAAATAATGCAAATTTCCTTATTCCCGAATATCACTAATCAATTGAGAAAAGGTTGAATTTCTCTGGAATTCAAAGAACCTGTAACCACATTAATGTTCACATCATTGAGTAGAATCTTTATTTATCATTATCATGGTGAATTAGGCAAATGTGCGGAAGTGCAGAGGAAGTCCATTGTGCTGACGAAGCTTTCAAGCTTTCATTATGCAGATTTGTGGACTTCATACCAAATACTTTTTTATATTTTTTCTTGAGGAAGCTCATAAGCTTTCTTTTTTCATATCTCCAGACTCTGCATTAAAAGATTTTCATGCTAATATTTTAGTATTAAATAATCCGTATTTGTTGTTCAATAACACCAAGGAAAGTGGTGGACTGATAACGATATTATTGTTAATATTTTAATTATAAATAATGCTTTTATAAATAATATTTAGTATTAAATAATCCATATTTTCTATTGCGAGATTTTAATTATAAATAATGTGTATTTCCGTATTCATAAATGTCAACGATCAATTTAATAAAGGTTATGCACAGTCCGAAAAAAAATGGATCATTAAGCAAAAACTTTGTTTAGGGTTATGTTGCTAAAATTAAGCAAATGTGCAGAAGTACGAAGGAAGTCCATTGTGGAGAGGAAGCTTTCAAGCTTTGATACTGCAAATGTATGCATTCTGCACTAAATCATTTTGTATATTTTTTCTCGGAACAGATGTGTGACTATTGAGTTTGGATGTCCAAAATTTCAAATCTAACATACATTATCAGCTTTCATTTATCAAATTTAATATCACATATTATACTCGTTATTTGTGTAGTGTAAAATTAGTGTTTATCACATATTTTATTTCATAATTACTATAAATTATGCCTCGGTAGTTGCAAGGGGAAATGCAAGAATAGTAAAACAAAATTGTTGAAATCCTACGCCCACTTAAAAAGGGTTTTTGCAAGTTTAGCTATGTAGATATCTATTGCTATCAGTCAGAAACATTAGTTGTAAACCTTCAATTCCAAACATATGAACAATTCGCTATCACATATCCTGTATGCTAGGTTGTAGGCGAAGTGATAATTATGTGAATTGGCCTGATTTCATCTCTTCAATGTCAAATTCAATCTAGTTCAAATGCTATTTTTTGACTAAATAGTTTCAGACTTATTTCTATTTTGTAATGCCTATATGAAAATGCAATATGAAAATGGATATTGCTATCCAGCCATAGTTTTGTGGTGGTGTTCAGAGAAAAATGGCTTTTAGCAATGTGATGATTCTGCAGGTTTTCCGGATGCTAAAATTTTTGTTTGACTATTGTAGAGTTTACAATTGAAACTATTCTTGTGCCAAAAAGCTTATAATATTTTTGGAATGCTAGTTTTTAGCTTAACATAAAAGAGTAGAAACCATATGAAGTTGTAAATCATTACCTAGTTTACCTATTTAAATGAACAAATTTCATTTCTATTTGGATAATGCAACAAAGAAAAAAGGTATTCAAGTGGCGAATTGACATGTAGCATCTAAAATTACTTTTTCAAAGTAAAAGTTAGCCAATATCAAGGCAAGTCTACACAACAAATGTGTTGGATACTTATTAGTTCAGTGCATAATTATGGAAAATAATTTTATTTATTGGCAAAAGAGATTTAGTTAATGAAAATATAATGTGGTTTATTATATTAATAAAATGGTATCTCGATAGATTAATCATGAAATGTACTTATGTCAATTAGACTATGTCAAATTGGAATTTAAGTAAAACATATATGATTTGAAGTAACAAATTTTACAATAGTCTTTTCTGATTAAATATCATGCAAATCAGTATTATCCACATTGATAGCGATTATTGGTTAGTGAATACTATTAAAATTGACAGGAGCTAAATGTCGCTTTAGAACTTAGATGTCAATTTGTGATTTAAATGACTTATGCCTCTAACACATTATATATACATATGATGCCTCTAAGGCAATTTGTCAATGTTCATTTTGTTCTAGACTGGTTACTAGGGTATAGGAAATCGACTTGCTTTGCTATTCTGAAACTATTAAGTTTTTTATGGTTTTACTTTATAATTTTTCTATTGTTTTTTGCACTTGTTACTGACATTGAAGAAATGGCCCAAATAAACAATGGTAGGGGCACAAAGGAAGAGGTACATGCATGAAGCAAAGATATCCTAATTCTCATCCAAGATATCTTAATGCTTAACAAAGATATTTTAATGCCAATGGATAAAATACTAGAACTTCAGCAAATCCTTAGGCATTTGGAAGATGAACTAGATACCGTAAGAACGTTGTCAGAAGAGCTATTACGAAACATGAACAAATGAATTGGTTAATATGCAGAAACAATGGTTAATCATTAAAGAAATTTCTACCAATTGCTATTTGTTGATGTATTTAACATTCTCAACATAGTTAAGCAAAAATTCATATCACATTACTTTGTATTACAAATCTATGTATAAATGAAATATGTTTTATGATTTATATCGTAATCTTGGTTTTTTGATCTAGAAACTCGTTTAATATTCGTATGACAACAAATTATTTAGATATTTGTTTAAATATTTTATGGAATAGATGTTTAAATAAAATTAAAAAAAATGGATTGGTAAACAATGTAAACAAAGTAAATCGTGATTATAAAGTAATGCCATTAAATATTGCAATATAACCAACTTATAATATTTCATGAGTAGTTATAGAGCTTGAAAATTTGATAAATAAATAAAAAAACAAATGTAAGAAACGACATTGTGAAAAAAAAACAACATAGCATGGTACAAAACATAGAGACGAGATAAAAATAGTTCATTGGATTACATTTATGTACAATGTCATTCTAACATTTTCATTGGTAAAAAAATTCATCGTGTTTGCTCTGATGATTACATTGCTAATCGTGTTCCCATGAGTATAGTATATTGATTGATAATGTGAAACCAGGTCCAAAATATTGAGTAAAACGAAAGAGTTATTCAAAAATAAAAATAAAAAATCATTTCTTGAATAAAAAATTTCAGGCAATGTTAGAATGCCTCACAATGCAAGGAACGAGCACTATGCTATTACCGAATTTCTCAACAACGTAAACAAAGAAACTTGTCATTATATATGTACAACTACATTTTGATGGTCTATCGTAAATGTAGCATGTGCCTCGAAGTTGGTCAGGATTTCAATAACATGTATTTTGTCTGCTTAGTATTGGTCATAGGAATTTTTTCATATTGTAAGTAATACTCTTTCTAGTTTAACGCCCCTCAGAATACACTATTTTTTAGTCATGTCGCGTGCATGGATTACGCAGTTTGAGCGATGAAAATAAAGAAAACGAGAGTCCTTCTTGCAAGTGTTGCAATAAAGCCTACTTTTGTTCATATTTCTATTAGTTTTAATTGGATTAATGCATCTCATGCATATAGTTTCTGATGGGTTTGTGTATAAGCTAACCGCTCTCAGGTATCCTTGAAAATTTCGTAAAATTGATATAGAAAAAATACTTTTAGTAGCATGAAATCAAAAGTCTCTTTTATTTCTTTTTCTTTATCCATGTCTATTGAAACAATATCATATATCTTACTGTGCATATTCCAGTGGTGAGGAAAATAGGTTTCTTAGACTATCATCTTTATTTCTCATGTTCAACACACATAAGAATGTTGATTATGAAGTACGAAAAACTCTTTCTTGTTTTTTAACTATATTTTTTAGCAAGATCAATGGAAAAACATTTTGTTGTAAATCTTTTTGAATTGAAACACTTGCTGGAAGAAGTTTATCATGTACTTGAACTTCCTACATATGAAACACTTGTAAAACAATACATCAAAACTATACAATAGGTGAATAATGATTTTTTCCCTGAACATTGGTATATACAGACCTATGCATATGTAACTTGTTTTTTATTTCAATGAAAATTGGATTTTCTGGTGGGGAAAAACAAATAGATGGACAATAACTTTATAACAATAAAACTTTGAAATAAAACAAATATTACTATAGCCTTGTCTTGTTATTCATTTCCATCTTTGATTTCCAGTACATGTTGCATTGATTTTCTCATTATTGAAATTGCAATAGTTGTGATTGTTCCTATTGGAAATGCATCATCATTACATGACAAATTTTCAATTATCATGTTTCAGAAAAAGGAAGTACTCTGCGCAACCATGACAAATGTTTCTACACTGCTAAAACTATTTAGACAACTAGCTTTCTCACAATCACCACTCTCGTATTTATACTTTGGCTCGAATAATTTAGAAATATTTAATAGAAAAACTGGCATTTGGAACAATTTTTAACTCATATTGTTCGATTAATGATGTTGGCACAAGAAATGCTATTGTCATTTTCAAATTATTATGTGTTAATTCTGCACGAAATATTTCTTTTGACTTACTTGTTTTGTCCAAAAATGTTCGATATGTTGCCAAGACAATGCCATGAAAAATATTTCCACTTATATTTTTACTAATATCTTCAATCAACAATGGTGTAGACTAGACCTCTTTTTACCTAGTCATGAGCAATGAATTTAAATAAGTTTTTTTTATCTTTTTTATTGAAAAAAAAGAGAGAAAACAATAAAAAGACAAAGGGGAGAAAAAAAGAGAAAAAGGAAGAAAGAAGAAATTTGATAGAGAGTTAATTCAATGTGCGCAAAAGAACCTATCTGAATTCATTTCTTTACTAGTTTCTGTTACTTTTTTTTTGTCTATTAGGATATCTATTTTTGTGGTACTGCTCAGTGTCATCTCTACAATGTTGTCGATCTCTATTATGCCATATAATTTTTTCCTATTCAAAAATATTATACTAAAATCACTGCTTAAAAGTAACATTATAATTGAAACTAAGTAAGAATTGTTTAATGAAAATAAACTAAGATAAAGCAAAGCCATTATTAGTGTACAAAAATTCTACATAGATTTTAGTTTTAGCAAATATAAAAAATTTATAGAAATTTTCAAAGTACTTTTATCCTTGTAATTGTTGTCATGTATCTGAATCTCTAAGTGTCATATGTTTCCTAGAAATTTAAAAATATTTGCTTTTAGTTATAGTACATTAAAAAATATGGCCCAAAAGCGATAGGGGAAAAAAAACACATTGCGCTATGTATTGCAAATATAACCAAAGTAAAATAAATAAAATAGAAATGTGCCTCTTAGAAGAGTTATCATTGTCCTTAAAAGTATATGTTATACTTGTATTCATTTTTGCTACTATGAGGATATGAGTTAGTTCAAATATACAGAAATAAGAAAAATAAGAGTTTCTAATTCCATAGCACAAAAATACTTCAAACATATCACATTAAATATTATTTGAACTTTGCATATCGTTGCCATAAAACTGTACCATATATTTTATAAACGTTCTTAGTACTCTCATATAGAATTAATAGTACAACGTTAACCTATCAATAATGCTACATGTTTTCCACTTTCATTCTAAATGATAGTCGCTCACTGTGTGCAACAACTAGAACAATACCGTATAGCCTAGACGAGGATTTTATTTGTAACCCGGTTCTCCGAAAACTAATTTGATATGCATCCATAATGTGTATGCTAAAAACATTGCATGATGAACACTTGGCGAATGATTCTACGGACAACACAACAAAATTAGTAGCTAGTATTATGACATTAGTATATAAATATTGAACATATGTATTAGATACTTAATAGAGTAGGACTGGTAGATAGAAAAAAATTGTATAATAATAATAGTAATAACTAATTGAAAGGTCAACAAATTTTAACTGGAATATTTAATTTCAATATCTTCCTTTAAAAAACAAAGAAAAGAATAAATGCCACGTGCTCCTAAATGCTTATTATTTTTACATGGTTTGAAATAAATGATTGATTGGTAAATATTTCATCAATTAAATGAAATATTAAAACTATAGTTTCAATAATTTCATTACCACTATGGAAATTTGTAAGACTAACAGCCATCTGTTACTTAGATCCACAACTAATGTTAAGAAATAAACCTTAATTAATTGATTAAGGCAGTGTGCAGTTCACATTTTGTCATTTTTTGAAAATGCTTCATTCTTGCAATCATCTCCACAATCTCACGTTATTCCTACCTCTACATATCTGCACTCTATGCAACGAAAGTCATCTCCACACATTGTCCTCCACACAACTTTCTTCATATACATTTTTCTTGCACAGTCTTCCGCTCATGCTTCCTCTTCATAGCTTTCTATGCACACACTTATTTCATTTAAGTGGTGAGTTATATTGGAATATATGCACCACAATAAGTAAATTTAATCATAAGATACCTTTGCAAAAGTTTCTTTTTATTTTTTACATTTTTCTTTAATATATATGTTACTTTAGGAAACAAGTTTTCTTTGTTTCAGGATTTATCGTCATGGTAGATTTTTTTTTGTTAATAATACTTATCTTTGTATTTATGAGCATTTCTTTGTTTATGCTTCTATGTGGATGTGTTCTCTATATAGCCTCTACACATGCACAACCACCTCCACACAATTACTTTCGGACTCAACAATGCCCTTTTGTTAGTCATTGAAATTTGAAGTTGATATTAATAAATGTGGGTCCCAAATATCGTGGGTAGGAATCATTCATTGCGAAATACATTCCTAAATAAGAACCAAAGAAGAGATTTGTATATTTAATATTTTAATAAATGTTGCACAAAGTATTTTTTCTTTTCACACGCTACCTCTAAACATGTATTATCCCTTTGCACCTCCCTCTTTCTACACAAATTCCACACATGCATTTGTTCTATGCATAAACTCCCCACACACACACAACCACATCCACACAACTTTGTCTAAACAACTACTTCTGCACTCAATAATTCCCTTCGTCATTGACATTCAATTGATATTAATTTATGATCATATGTTGTGAGATACTTCCCTAAATAAGAATTAAAAAAGGGATTTGTACATTAATTATTTTAATAAACTTTTCACAAAACTTTCGCATAACATCCGCACATGCACAACCACCTCTGCACAACTTCATCCATACAACTAATCTCGCACTCAGTAACACCCTTTGATTAGTTATTGACATTTGAAATTCTACATACTCTACCTCCGAACATCAAGCTTAGTACAACCACCTTTTCTCAGCTCCTTCCGCATAGCTACTTTCGTACTTGTGAAAAACGTTCCTAAATAATAATTGAAAGAACGACTTGTATATTTATTATTTTAATAAGAATTTCACAAAGCCTTCCAAAAATTTGTCTTACCTTACAACACATTTTCTCCATACAAATTGAAAATACAGTTTATTTAACACCCTCGTGTATGCAAAAGAGCTTGAGTTCTCCCGCACATACTCCTTAATAATACCAATTAGAGATTTGTTTTAGCCCCCCCACCCACTTATGAAAAAATCCTGTAACCCGTAAATTATCGCATCAATGAATAGAGCAATAACATAACATTGTTTCGCAACTATATGTCATACGGATTGAAAACACACTTTATTTAATACTGCATAATAAGAGTATGTCTTATAGTGACTTCATTGAGAGGAGAAATACGTTACTAAATAGTAATTAAAAAATAGATTTGTTTATTTATTATGCTAAAAAACCTTGTGTGAAGCTTTTCTTGATTGGAACTTTCACTCTACAGGTAGTTCCGCACATTGCCTATTCGCGTAAGAAATGCTCCGTAAATTTCTTATTTCTCTTAAGAAAACTTGATATTTACGATAAAGGTACTTAATTTTTATTTTTTTATTCTAAACTGAATAATTTCATTCACACTGTCAACAAGGTTTCATTGAGAACCTAATTCAATATATATGAAAAACATGGTTACCACTTTGTAGTGTTATCCCACTTGCCATTATTTCAAAGCATTAAATTATAAATATAGCATTGAAATATTAATATTAACATGTATTTTCAAAATTAATACAAAATGTAAATCTTTCAAGTTTATGTTATGACTTTGAAAGAATTAAAATATTAATATTAACATATAAATTGTTAACTGAGTTAATCGAAAGAATGGGAATGCCATTCAAATTCAAAGCCGCAACACGTCTAATGTTGATGCTTGTTAATAGTCTAATGTTCATATTTGTTTAATAATAGCCTAATGTCAATACGATTCTAGTCAGTGCAGAAGTAGAGTCCAATGTTTTATTATACAATTCATTCCTGGACTTTTCTTACCTCCACATATAGATTTTATGTGAAAATATATAGGCTTAAATTATGCAACAGGAAAATGTTCAAGCATAAGCACAAATGTCAACTAACACCTTTTTCAAATTGAGTACGCTTTCTACACTCCAGGAAAATCAACTCTTCTACACAAAAAACTTTGCTAATCAATTGATTAAAGGTTGTGCTCCTCGCACTGTGAAACCTTTTTATGGTTATATTTGTGTAAATGGGCATATGCATTGAACTACAGATGAAGTCCATAGTATGGAGGAAGCTTTCAATCTTTCAACATGCAACCTCTGTACTGTGCATAATGAAACCTTCACATACAAGGAAAGTTGTTCACAAAAAACTCCATCGCTACTTAATGCGTTAAAGGTTGCATAATGCAACGCAAGACCAATCAAAATCGAAATCGCGTAAAATTGATATATCACTTTCATTTTGAAATACAATAAAAAAGTTTTATTGTGCGTAATAGATAGATACAAAAACAATCTAATGAAAGCCCTTCCCGGAGTACCGTACTCTGCACAAATTTAAAAATATGATGACAATGAACATTATTCATATATCATAGAAAAATAAACTATTCTCATGTTTCATGTTATTGGTATATATGTATCGATGGAATAATAAAAACGCTCAAAGCATAAGTTTGTAACATTAAGCAATACAATTACAGTAACAATAAAATTTTAAATTTAAATTTAAATCATCATAGAAGATCATATGCTAAGAATTAAGAAATTTGATTCTAAGTGGGATTCACTTGTATCAGTGATGAAAATGCTCAACGGCTCATTTCATTGGCTCATTCACTATCTTATTTTGGCATCTTCTCTTTAAGCAGTTGTTTTTGCATCCAATAAAAGTAAATGCATGAACCATAATATGAAAAGAGACAACTGAAAAAAGAAAAAAAGTAACTACATTCAGCAAGTAGACTATGTGACATTAGTAAAATTAGCAAATCACGATGATTGAATACTAGTAAATAGAAAAAAAATATGCAAACATATAAGGATGGTTACAATTTGTGAAAGCATATAGGTTAATTGTTTGACTGTCAACTTCCTTTCAAATGTATGGCCTCTTGAACCAATGTCTTCAACTTAGCTTTGATGAATTATTTCTTTGGTCCCATAGTAATCTCTAGCCTCACATGTTGATTGAATGATTGGTTTTTGATCTCCATCCCCTCTTCTTGTAACTAAGTACTTAACACAAATTTCCTGTCATTAATATTGACAAAGCCACCTATTAATTTGTCAAATTCTTTTGGAATAAAATCAGTTATAACATCAAACTATTCTTCCATTAACTATTTTCTCTTATACAATTCAAATGTTAGCATCTTTTTTATAATCAATTCAGAATCCCATATAATTCATGGACCGACTAGATCTTGAACAATTTTCATCGCCTTTAGCAACACATCACTTCTCCTATTCTCTATGCCCTAACATCCATAAATAATGTTTTCTAATGTACTGATTCTTCTATCCATCCAACTTGATTTTCCTTATTCAATTATCATTTGGTCGTTCTCTATTTTTCGTTTCCATATCAAACATCACTTCAAGCCTTTGGCTAAAATCAAGTCATTGTTAATGAAATGTTTGTCTTCGCTAATACTACTTCTCACCAAATCGATAAGTGAGTTGATTTCTGCTAACCATAGCAAAACAGAAATCGCATGCCATACATTTTTAATGATTTCTAATCTCTATAATTTATTACCGACAACATGACATTTGACTACATTAATCAGTTGTAGAGATCAAATAGATCCATGAGATGTGCTAGCAATGAGAATTAAAAATTGTTGAGTCTATATTGCGATTGGAGTCATTAACAAAGGACCCAACCTTATAGAATTTTCCAACATTTCTATTGTTGCTTTCAGTATGAGGTTCTTTTCTTTCTGTTCCTCAAGAGACACTAGAAGTTCATTCCATGTAGCTTCATGCAATGTGAAAACATCAATGGTTGCAATTCCATACATATGAAGATTTGTCTCTACTATATCAATAACTTTTTAACCCCACATCCTTACATTTTTAATTTTTAATATTTTACTCTCCCTTTTATAGTTTTCATCCTGAAAAGTGGCAAACAGATCATCAAAAATAGATTTTCTTTTGGCAATTTGCTCCATTGTTTTTTTATTTTCATTCAAAGCACTATTGCCCCAACCAAATAGTGTAGTTTCAATCTCTTCATTGATAGCTTCTTAACTACTTCTTGTTTGCAGGGGAATTTTAAATTTTTCCAATTGAGGCTCCTTGCCATATCCGAAAAATGAAAGTTGACCATGAATCAATTGAGCAATTTCACTATATTTTCATTTTTTTCACTTGAAGATGAAGCCAACGCAATTTCATATATGGAAACAAAAGATTCCGCAAGTTTTCCGCTTCTTTGTTTACACTTTGTTTCAGTGCTAATGCTTGCTTCTTCAATAATTTATCTAATAGTTCATTGCTACTTCTTGATTATTGCTTAAAACAATATGACTCTTTTCTCTTTCACTTGCAACTTTTTTAACAAGTTCTCACATTTGATGGCACCTAGATGTGCGATAAATAGGCCTTTTGGATAAACGTCTCACCAATGTTTAGCTACTTTTAAATTAAAACAATTGAAAGACTTCACAACCTCTGTAAGCTTGCTTCCATTCTTCACGGTTACTCCCCCAATGGTAAATGGCGAAGAAATAAAATGTTTCTTCTTTTTCTGTTCAAATTTAACTTGCCAATCATAGTATTTTCTACAGACTTCAACAACAAAATATCTATCCATAACAATTCCTGGAAGCAATAGTGGTTTACCTCGAAACCCATAAACTCAAATAACCATATTATTTACTCTTTCTTCATGTATCCCATTCCCCCATAGGAAAATTTGTGCTTCACCATATATTTGATGGGGCTCCCATCCAGTTAGCATGAAAATAACTTGTTTTACAAAAATACCTTAAATTAGACAAAAATTTGAAATAGTTTCTTTCTTCCACAGTATGGAATAACAAAATTGCATCGGTTCTTTGTCAAAATTGAAATTAGGGTTATGTGGAAAATCATTAAAAGTATGACTCGACACAAGGGCTGTTATCAGATACGCCATCACGAAGAACTCAATTCTCTTAAATAAATTTACTAATTGAAAATAGATTTCATTTGAAATATGATCAACTCAATCAAATACACATTTTTTTTATATGAATAATGGAGCACATAGAGGATGCATTACATAAATTTTGAGGTGTAAAATGGACCTCTTAAGGAATATTATAAAGTGATAGTGGAAATAATAAAATAATATTAGATTACATCATCAAGTTTTAGAGGGAAAAAAAACCACCATTTTCAACTCATATTTCCAATGTATCTTCCTACCGTTTTACTCAAATTTCTAGTGGGAGCACTAGTTAGCGTTGGCATCATGACACAGGTTTGGCGCTATGACACGGGTGTTTTCCTTGATGGCAACTCATCCAAATGACAGATCACAATTCAGGTTCTCAAAATGAAAGAAAAGGAGATATATGCAGGTTCCCCTTGACCAAGACGTGTATACACGTGGGTTCATCGAACAAAAGGCACGTATGCATATACACGCACTTTCATGCAAGGAAAGGCACGTACATGTTGGAGAATTTGGTTTTGGTCCGTGGTATTTGGACCATGGTATTTTGACCCATGGTATTGGTCCAAGGTATCTTGTCTGAAGTTTTGATCCCAGGTGTTTGGTCCAAGGTATTAATTCTAAGTGGTTTTGGACCATGATATTGAGCAAGGCCTAAGACTATAAAAGGAGGAGGAGATAATTAGGCAAAATTACTCAAGTAATTGAATATCTAATAAAGAGCAAGATCTAGAATACTAGTCATTGGGTTATGGTGCATAGTTGGATCTAAATCAAGGAAGAACCTGAGTGCTTGAAGAAGGATAAGTTCTATTGATGGGTCAAGATCTTAAGGCTTGAAGAGAAGTATCTTTATGTGTTTTTGATATTTTATTTGAATAATTGGTGCATGTTGTAATCTATAAATCTAATGATCTAGGAATAATTGATGCCTGAATAGTTGTAAAGGTTAAATCATCTTTTACAGATCTGTACACAGGTTCATTACAGCAAGGGTGCGTATACACGCCGGTTCAACATTTCAAGAGAGCGTATATGCAAGTTTTTCTTGAGAAAAGTGCGTATGCACGCAGGTTTGACACATTGAAGTAGTGTACACCTCATAAAATATGTTTTGTCTACTTTTGTTTGTTGTTGTAGTGTTCTAGGTTCTGGGTTGGGTTCTGGTTACTGTTACTGCGTTCTGGTTACAGCATTTAGAAAAGTGATTGTTTGATTTAGTTTTTCTTGGTGCAAAGGAGATTGATGTAGGTTTTAACCCCTTACAGAAATTACCTGCATACGAATTCTAAATCATAGAAAAATAAACAATGCGAGAGCATAACACAAAAAAACACATATGCACAGAGATTTTCCCTTGGATCCCAAAACTGGGACTACCAGCTTGATTTTTCATTGTATTCCTTTCAATGTTACAATACATATTTATACATGCCGAAGCATCCAATACCATGGACCGAAAAACCATCACGTCCAATACCATGGACCAAAAAACCATCGCATCCAATACCATGGATCGAAAACCATTGCGTCCAAAAAACATGTGTGAAAATCATGCGCAAAACCATAGGTGGGTCCACCCAACCTAACATAGGGTCCAAAACCAAAATTTTCCGGGGTGCTGCCCCGCACCCCATAAAGTGGGGTTACGGGTACCCCTCAAACCCCCTGTTAACTATGTGGAAAGAATATAACACAACCCAACAATTGATTGATGCAGATATATTTGATGTTTGATTGATGTTATTGATGGATGCTATCTAAAAATTTATGAAACGTGGTCCCTGGAAGAAAAGAGAAGGTTGTAGCCTTCTATAGGTCAGGACCTACGTACTAGTAAACATATCAGCTAGTACAAGAGCTAGGGGGTTGTATCCCCCTTCCAGGAGAAGTTGGAGAATGAGAGAAGGTTCTAGCCTTCTGCAGGTAGAAGCTTGCGTACTGGTATAAGGCTGCACCAATACAAAATTTGCAAAAATAAGTTTCTTATTAAAGAAAGATAGAAATGATTGTAGCAGGTGGTTTTCACCCACATTGGGTTTCCACCTTATATCTTGTGTTCATGTGTGTGATTGTCTGTTCTGTTTACTGCACCTGATTACTGGTTATATGGTTCTGATACACAGATTAAAGATCAACTAACTAAATTATAAGTTTTCAAGGTATACGCTGGTTGCTCTAAACACATTTGTGTATACACGCAAGTTTCATTAATAGAAGTAGAATATATAAATCTGTTTATGGAAATGAAATATTGTTAAATTGCTAATACTGATTCATCCCCATCTCAATATCATTTCCAATAGTTGGATGAAAAAATTAATTCACCACCCAAGAAGTACCCATGTTGCATACTTTTGATGTACCCTACTACATAAGAAATGATAAATACGAGGAAATATGATTTCATCCAATGAGTGCTCCTGCTCGAAATTTGAGGAAAATGGTAGGGATATAGGTTGAAAATACAAGTTGAAAAAGTAGTTTTTTTTTTATTTTTTTAATCCAAAAATGGTGAATCATCCCTCGTGGTTGAAATCATCATCTTGAATCCTATTGGTTCTTATAAATTTTATTTTGGTTGTAAATTTTTGTTTTCAAGCCAATTTTAGACATCAAGATTTCTCTAATGGATGTTGGCACAATGGTCCTAGTTTCTTAGCCCATTAAATGAGCATACATCCAACAAAAATCTCCAAATGATTCTCTAAACAAAGTAATATCTAGAGAGGAAAGATCATAAGGAACCTTAGAAACTAGTGAAACGAACTCCTATATTATTTTTAAGTCGTTTGCCTATGATTTTAAAAAACTATTTTCTTTTGACAAATCTAAGCGCATATCCAAAATTGGTAGCTTCAATAGCTACTTGAATGTCTCTGAAGTCAAAGAAATACCAATATATTTAGCTAATAGCCTAATTGTCTTTTTATTGAATCAATTTTCTCTATGCATAGATTTCTCTGAAATCAAATACCTATGGAACACATGCAACATTCACTAATCTAGTAGACCAAATCTTATTGTTTCTCTCCTCCTACAGAGATATATTCACATATCTTTGATTCGTTGTCGACCACTGAAATCTCTAATAATTGTGTTAGTTTTTCATCTTACTGATAAATTCCAACCATAGGATGAGATTCATCGTTTTGAGAGGAACAATTTTGACTATTTATGTGCTCAATTTGGACAAGGGAAAGTGTATTTTTGAATTAAAGCCCGCATGTGCATATTTGAACAGGTCATCCTAAAGTAAATTGGAAACCCTTGGAAGGTTATAAATACAAGTGAATTCAACCTCATTTGGGCATCATCATGGGGAATTCTTCTATTCTCTTCTTCGGTTGGGCTCACAAAGGTTTGAGGCAAGTGTGCGAAGATTTGTTGGCACGGTTTGCGAAGATGGTAATAACTCTTGAAGGCTGGTTCAAGAGGGATATGGTCACCTTGCACTGAAGATAAGTACTTTTTTATTTATGGTACTTATTTATGTCTTTACTTTTGTTTAGAATTATTTATCTGATAATTGACTATGCTTCCTTCATGTATACTTGAGTATTTGGATACTTCTAACCTCTTTATGAGATGTGAGAAGTGGATCCTTATTGAGGATCATATGAGATGCAGGAATAGATGGGTAGTGTAGGAAGAGAAGAGCTATCATTGGGAAAGGAAAATAGGCACTTGATGAAAATTTTACAAAGTTCTCCATGATTCCAATATCAAAGGTGCATAGGTATCTAGATACTACAAGGTATATATGATGTATTGTTTCATTGTTATTTTTCAACTGCATATATTGGATGGAAAGGTAAGTCCTAAGGTATGATGGAAATATCACCTTCATGAATGAATCATATTGAATATGAAATTAGGTTTGATTCATGGTACTTATGATGAGATGGTGCACTTGGTATTGAACAAGTATATTATATTCTAATAATACATGATAAATTCACTTAGAAACATTGATTTTTTATTCTTGATATTTGGAAAGCATGTCTCATCTTAGACACAATGTATTTCTTGATATTATAGAGAAGGATAGCACATTTATTCTTATATATGGTAGCTTGATGCTATTAATAGTGTTTGTAACAAACATGGTAACCATGATGATAGAAGTATAACAATTATATGGATATTCAAGATCTTCTTGTTGACCTTGTTTATATTTTGATAAATTGGACAATCTAATTATGACATATGGTAAAATTGGATGCCATAACTTTATGTTTGTGATGTAGTGATTATGATATTTGAAGTATGATGATAGAATTGCCATTTTCTCTAATCATATGACTTTAACCCTTGATGAAAAATTTCATGTCATGTTCATATGTGATGATGGAGTAGCTGAAGCTAGCATGTTATGACCATGATGGATACATGTTTTAGAGCCTAATATAGTTTTAATTTGTGATCTAATAGCTCTATGGATGCATGACAACATTATGATAGTCAGGTTGATAACTTGAATGATAATGATTGAAGTGACTTCTCTTTCAGAGGTAGAATATATTTATAAGATCCCTTCTCCTATTGTCATTTACATTAGATGTATAGAATATTCTTTACTGTTGAAGTACATTTTCTGGACATAAGTAGAAAAATATATGATATTGTTGGTCTACAACAAGTTCTGGTCTAAGAAGAGAGTGTTTTCCTCACTCTAAGCCTCAACCACATGAAAGAAATATTAAGAGTGTTGTTGTAGCCTCTAAAGTGAATGGAAGAAATCCTATGGGTGTGGTTATACCTTTATGTCACAAAACTAAAGCTTTATGCAGAAAATGAGGAATGCACCAATAGTATGATATTCCTATAGATATGGAGAAGAGATCATAAAGTTATATGAGTAGGGAAGTTTGAATGTTTGACTTACTATAGAGAGTCTGAATGTATTAACTAAACTTGTGTTTACAAGTGACTAGAATATGCATATTAGTATGCTATTTTTATTTGATCATTAAAGTTAGTGTATGTCATTATTTGATAACAGCTGCAAGATTTTAACAATATATGGTTGATTAATATAGATAAACAATGAATTGATTCTTGATAGTTCATAAATATTCTTTAGAACATTGACATGATGCTTCAATGTTTTTGGGTGATGGAATGATTGAACTCACTATGATAACAAATTAGGGTGTTGACATGATATCTGATGAGTTGCTTGATGGAAATGTTATGTGATCATAGTAGCATTCGTTGACTAATATTGGTATTCAATAATGGTTTTGTATTGGCCTTGTTTTTCTTGGCACAATGATTGAAGTATGAATAATTGTGATTCAGTATGAAGTAATCTCACAATAAATGGATGGAACCAGTATGACTTATCCTTAGTGTATGCATATCCATCTAATGACAGAAATGACTTATATTATGATCATGAGGATGTCTTGATGAAGTTTGGTTTGATATTGCTTGGTAAATGACGATTTGTTTTCATTAAAATAGATGAAGTCATAACTTGATATTTGGATGTGAGATCTACCTATCACTTAGTCCAAAGAATTTGTTACAATGATATTGATGATTTTGATATTAGTTTTGATTTGGCATCTAAACCTTGATAAGTTGATTTGGTTTATTTGATTTCACAATATTGATTTATGTAAGGATGAGGATATTGGTTTGGTAAAGTGTTATGTTTGCAGAAAACATTGTATGAAGCAAGCTCCCTAAGCTTGATATTTCCACATTGACAGTCATCTGGTGAAGCTAAGAAGATGTTCCTATCCAAACCTCTACTTCAAAAGGGGTACAAGGTATGACTGTGATTTTGGTTTTATAATTTGATGTTCTACTCTTGACAGGTAATGAGCCTCTGATGATCAAAAGTAAGAGGGAGTTGTCTTATGAAGCTCGAAATAATGAATCATAGTATGATGAATCACTTTCTGAAGTTTGGAAAAGAAAATCTATATTGTGAAGCTATTGAAGAGTATTTGGAAAGTGGAAATGCAAATCCTTGGACACTCCAATTGAATTTCAAGAACTTATGAAGAGATATTGTTGAACCTGATTTGGCCACTAATAGTTGATTGAATCATTGATGTGATGTGTGAACTCCTATCTATATATATCTTTTAGATAGAATCTAAGTCAACTCATGATTGAGCTACTTCATACGCATTTAGTTACCAACAAGCACACTTCGATAGATTTTCATGGGATGATCAACTTTTTTCTCTGAGATATTCTTCCTATGATATGTGACTGCATGGATGTACTAATGATGATCAAGATTGTGATTGATTATACAAGAAAATTTTTTGTGTTGCGTTAGTATGATATCTACCATGATATTTTAGATGAGAATTCTATAGCTTTAAGCACAACCGAGGTTGAGCAAGATGTTGCTAGCATGGATAACTATGGGACAGTATGAAGAAAATCTTTGGAGAGATGTATGAGCAAGTTTTGGATATGATAGGAATACATTTCTATAATAATGAGTGGGATCCAATTCGCAAAGAATCCTATATATTGTTGGGACTAAGGTATTAGATATATATATTAATAATATATATTATATATATATATATATATATATATATATTATATTGTAATATAATATTTGATTTGATGTGTTGTATGAACAAAAGACACCTACTATTGAGACATGATTATTACCGTATATGAACACGATGATATGTTTCTGATGTACAGAGAGGAGGAATTATCGAGAACACTGAGCCAGATCTTCCCCCCTGTCTGAGGTCCTAGGGTGATTAATTTAGATGAAGGGATACTAGGGTTGAGGGAAATCTGGAAAATATGTGTGTGTGATCCTTATTATTGTAGAAGGTTAGGTATCTCCCCTATTTTCACCCGAAGGGTGTGTGTGATCCTTGTCTGTTTTAACAAGTCGGGTATCTCCCCCTACCTTGGTCTATGCAGAGTATACCCCAGTACCCACAATATGGGCTTTTGGGATTTTCCCTCCCCATCTAACCAATGGGTTGAGGCTTGGGGGTGTGTGATCCTTAACTTCGGTAAGTCAGGTATCTCACCCAAGCTCAGATTATGATGCATGTGTTCTACCACATGACTCTTTAGGGTCATTGTTGGGAATATTAGTGTGCAATAGGATGGGTTGAGATGTTCTCCCATATATCACCTATTTCTCGATATGGGGTTGAATATGTTTAACTCCCCCATGAGATTCTAGGTTGAGAGTGAGCTCCCCGCTATTGTTCTAGGTTGAGAAGGGATCCCTAATGATAAGCTCTATGATGTTTTCCTAGCGGTAGCATTGGGATGCCCACTGGCAATGGTTTTGGGTTGATATGTTCTCCCTGATGTATTTTTAGGTTGAGATGTGCTCCCTCATATTGTTTTAGATTGAGATGTTCTCTGCGGCTTGATAGAGGGTGGTATCTTAGGCTCCCCTCTCATGTAAAATTCTTCTTCTTATAGATTCTAGAATGTTCAACATATGAGTAGAGACAATCAAGGTATAAGAAGAGATGAGCAGTGATGACATTTGATGATGAGATACTTGAGATTAAATGTGATTTGATGCCATAACTCTTCTGATGATTACATGACGCAATTGGAATTTCTCCCTAGATGAGAGGGATTGTTAATTGGGAAACTCAATGACAAACTTCCACCATGGGATGAGATTCCTCTTTTCGAGAGGACCAATTTTGACTATTGAAGTGCTCAATTTGGATAAGGGAAAGTGTATTTTTAATTAAAGCCCACATGTGCATATTTGATCAGGTCAACCCTAAATAAAATTGGACACCCTTGGAAGGCTATAAATAAAAGTGACCTAAACCTCTTTTGGACATCATCATGAAGCATTCTTATATTATCTTATTTGATTTGGCTTGTACAGGTGTTATAGGCCCATTTTGTCACATGTGGTCAATAATCCTCTAACTCGATCAATCAACATCCTTTGACCTCCTTTTCATCATCCTTGTACAAATACATAAGCATGACTCATTCTAATCCCTAAGTTTATGCCTCAAAGCACCTTGTTTCAGTCATTTTAAGGATCAACGCTCCCTGACCTCTTACTAGATAACATTGATTATTAGGTTTCCCTACTCTGCACCTGCATTGATTGCCAGTAGGTTTCTCATTGTTGGGGGAGCGTTGATTCTAGAAATTTGGGGAAAAGAGAGAGAATCCCAAAGCCTCTTCTTCCAAAAGCTTCCAAGATATGTCGTAACCATTTACCTCTGATAAAAGTCTTGAATCCTATCCTATCCTACCTAGGGGTTTTCATCCCTTATCCCTTGAGCTCATCCTCCTATCAAGAGTGGATCTCAAGCTTAGATTGGTAAAAGGATATGAATTCATGAACTACATCCTTTACCTAGATATTTACTACCATCCACAAGGAAGGGGTTGGTGTTTGAAGAGTGATTATAACCTTATTCTACTAATGTGAGAGATATCGTTCCATGCATTAGGGTGATTAGAGGTTCGCTTTGTGACAAGGAAAGGACAAGTCAACTTGGAGGAGTCCTTCTATAATATCAACGCCTATTTTTGGTTGTAACTCACTCCATTTCTATTAATGCAAAGAGTCCTTTGTTTTCCTATATATGATGTTATGGTTTCATATATTTAAATACCGTGCCTATCTATTGAATAAATTTATTAGATGATGCTACATATATTTCGTGGATCATTGTCTTGTGTTATCAGACTATGCAAGTTCTAATAATAGCTACCAGAGCTAGGATTGGAGCATTCAAGCCAAGGAAGGCGCAAAGCATACAACAAATTCTAGGTAGGCTTGATCTTGTTATATATTTTAAGGAAAATATTAGTCCCTTTGTCTTGTTGTTCTAGGTCAGTCCACCAGGCCTAGGGAAGATACTTATGTCTACAATCATAGGTTCTGCATAACAAATTGGTAACCATACTAGGGAATGGTGTATTCCCTTGGTTCTTTCTTTTTCCATTGTGCTTGTCTTACCTCTTCTTTATACCTTTACTGTATTATTTAGTGAAGAATAGACCTAGGAAGACCTTTCATTAAGTCTTAATTGCAATCCTTGTGTCTAAAATGTGCATCCCTAGACCAACGCATCCTTTGGTCTTGTGATAGAGCATTGCACCCCAGTTGAGATTTCTTTGTGCCTTTGTTGCATAGCACTAGTGCCTCCTTTTCACATACATTGGCCCCTTTTCATGCGCAAGTTTTGTTTTGTATTGATTTTCTCTCTCTCTGATCAGCCTTGTTCCAGCTACTCTTCCTTGAGTTGTTGAGTGTCTTGTGGTCTCTCTGAAGCCTCCATTTTGTTTTTTTTTATTTTTAGTACCTTTGGTAAGGATTTGTTTAAATATTTTCCTTTGTTATTATCATTAGATCGTTTGTAAACTTATTTTGTTTGATCATTGAGTTATTAGATAAATTGGTGTTCTAGTCATCATTTTGAAAATCTTGTTTGAATCAGTGATTACATTTTTCATCTCAGTTTTCTTCATTTTCGGAAATTAAGTTGTTTGCAAAGAAAAATATTTACACTTGCATCTATGGTTTTTGTGTGAAATTGGAATTCCCTAGTGTGAAATTGGAATTCCCTAGTGTGAAATTGCATGTTTTTTCTTTCATTTTTGCAACGAAATTAATCCCCCTCAATTGTTGGGGGGGGTGGGGGGTGTGGGGCGGGCGTGTGTTGAATTGTGTATGAGTGTTAATCGCCTTTAAGTGTCAACTCTTTTGATTTTTGAAATTTTCAGCCAATTTCAGTATGAGTCCTTTTTTCATGAAATATTAGATTACATTTGATTTCATTGGAATCATCTTGTGTTTTTTTTTAGCAATCCTCTTTCTTAGATCACATTTGCATAGTTAGAATTCTCAATTTCAAAATAGCAAATGAAACTGTGCATAGATTACATTTGCATAGTTTTCAAGGGAATTGTGTATATATTACATTGCATGGTTTGGCATATTTTAATGCTTTAAATTAAATTGGAATAGTGAAATTGAAAGATCTAGTTAGGACACTCTTTCTTGTTGCATATTTAATTTTTGCATCATTGTTTTCACCTCCCCCCTACACTAGATAACTTTCATCGAAAATGAAAAGAGTTATTTTCGTCATATTAGCTACATCATAGGTGTGCTCAGGTGGCATCAATTTTGAGCCTCCAAACTGAAGCATAATTCCATATCAACTGTAAAGTTCATCTCAATTAGCCTAAGGAGCATTTGAAACTTAGTGACACATATAGAGGTCTAGTATAGAGATGTGTTTCGACGTCTTTAAATGTAGGAGTTGTCATTTTTTTCCAGTGTTGCATTCCAGGGGTGATATCCCATTCCACGTACATAAGTGTATTAAACCATTCTCCACGTACCTTTGGGTATCTCACATGGCACTTCGTGCATCATAAGTATATGGGAACACTCTCATCAAACAACTACACATTAGACAACATAACTATGAAATGCACTTTCATGTGCCATCAAGTATATTTTGGAAGGCCCCTATAGGTTTTTATCCTCACTATAGGTAACCGAGTCGGCTTCCTTTTATACCGTGATATACCAAACACAACATTCCAGGAGATTGCCTACATGTACGTTAATTCCTTGGTTTGCCAAGGTGCATATTAAAGTTCACGGTTGCTTGGCAAACATTTATTCCTAGTCACCCTCTTTATTTTTGTTTGTGTCTTTAATTTCTAAAATCAATTAATTGACTCAAGAATAACATCCTCCCCGTGGAAAAAATCCATAGTAGGTCTTAGGTTGAGACTAATGGAAACAGTTCTCAAGTCCACAAGTCAAGGACACCCCCTAATGGGAATCCTAATCCTTTTCTGTCTTTTGGAAATATTGGTGCTCCTTATATGGAAACGTTGTCCTTTCCTGGATTTACCATTGGTTTGCTAGTTTGGTTGTTTTCAACCACTATCATTCTGAATGTCCAAACTGATTCTCAATCAAGTTCTCCTCCACTTGAACAATATCAACCTCAAGTTCATCTTAAATTTGACCCTCTGCCTTCTTCACCTATTGTTTCTTCATCTCTTTCTTCCTCCTCGCCTAGTAAAAGTATTGATTCTAGTGTTGTATTGTTTTCCTCTCAAAGATGTAAGAAAAGAATGCACTTAAGACCGTGGATGACAAACAATCTCAATAATATAAATGGCAGCTAAACATTGTAGATCTATAACAACTGATAGAAAAAAAAACCTACCAAAGTCTGGATCTATGCCACAATCATAGTTAAACAGTAAAAAGAAATAGTAATAACTCCAATCATCCAATGGAAACCAGATATAAAAAGAATAGCTTTTATTATAACACCTGTGAAGGGAACAAATAAATGTTACAAGTTCCCCTCTCCAGGATGGGTTCTTGGCTATCCTCAAACATCTTCAACATTTTGATAAACTCTCTCTCCTCTATAATGTGTAAACCCAGCAAAAGGAATGTTTGAGCTCAATGGGAACTCAAATGGAAGAAAAATGGTCATGGACAATGATAATAACTAGAGTTACTGCAGTGAGTACAACAATGAAAATAATCAAAAGTGAATAGTGAATGGAAAACCCTTCTATTTATAACAAAATATTGAGTTATCATCGAATAATGAGCAATAATAAAATATTATTAACCCAATTCTTGAATAACCACTTGGAATATTTTATTATAATTGGTTAGGAGGGAAAAAGTATTTAAACTGTTATTTAGAAATAATAAATAAATAAATGATTTATTTATCATCTCAAGGAATTGGTTAAGGAATAATAAACAAATAATGATTCATTTAATTATTCCTAAGGGATTTAGTCAAATTTGACAAGGAATAATAATTAATTAATTATTCCTAGAGAAAAATAAGATAATTAATAATTTATCTGTTGATTTTTCATGATTGGGTCAAATATGATTAGGAATAATAATTGAACAGTGGTTTAATTAATTATTCCTAGAAGAAAATCAAATAAATAGTGATTTATTTAATTATTCTTCATGGGTTTATTTATAAATTACTTATCCAAGTGGTTTATTAAGTAATTTCTCACAGTGAAGGTAATTTTACTATGGTAAAATTGGCTTTACATGGTGTACTTCATTCCATCTAGTACATTAGGCTAGATGATTAATTTTTTGGTGACAACATCTAGTAACAAGGAAGCTAAGAATAAGAAGAAGGGGAAGAATAAGACCAAAAATAATCAAGGGGTGTAATATTCCTAATGGAAATATACCATGTTAAATAAAGCAAACATAGCAGAAACAAATACAAAAATTTACAACACATTTAGCAACCATAAATCTCCATGAACTGCATTGATTTGAACCATTTTATTAATAAATGAGAGGGTATAATGTGGTGCTATAAAGAGTGCACTCGAGCTTGCTCAAGGCAAGCTAGCTAAGCCCAAATGAGAAATAAGAAATCTCTCTCAAATATGTTGATGATCTCTCTTGACTTTGTGCTAAAACTACTCCAAAAATATGTTGTTGGCTACAAAGAACTACTGCTAGGGCCTCCTCGGATGCTCAGAAAATTTTGTGAAACTAATGTTGGGCTCTCCACCAATAACCCACAAAAACCCATGAAGTAATTGGCCAAATGTTGACCTTGGAATTTCGGCCCAATTTTCCCCTCGCTCCTCAAGATGCTTGCTAAGTTGGAGATCCTGTTTGACCCCTCAAATCTGCCCAGAAAATTCTATACCAAATTAATCTTAGCCTCTCCTCAATAAACCCAGAAAAACCCAGAACGAATTTATCTTATTTTTGACGCTCCAAATTCACCCCCAAATGCTTGGCCCTATTCCACAAGCAGAAGATGTAAACTATCACAAATGCTACATTTTCTACTCCATTAAAATGCTAGAAAATCCCCCACAATGCTTCCCTGGATTCCACCTCAAGTTTCAGCCCCTAACTCCCTTCACTCCTCAACTTCCATGTGTGCCTCCTCTAAGAACTACATAGTCCCTGTGCTATTCTTGCCAATCCTCTCCACAAACACAAACTTTGTGTTTTTGGTACGAACCGGTATAGGTAGGACTCCCTCCCCAAGCTGACACTCGAAGTCCACCAAAGCAAGGGTTGAGATATCTGCTCAGAGACACTTGTGTGCTAATCAACATTGTAGACTTAGCTTCAGCTCAAGCATTCTATGTCAAAGACACAATTTCTAAATAGATGAATGAATGACCAAAATGAGTGCCTCTTGTTCTATTTATCAAAGAAATTCCAAGATTCCCATATGGGCCCAAATCAACTTTCTCCACCAGCTTCACTTCAATGAGAGTGTCTTCCACATGTGGGTCATAAGTCTCCATGGGGTGGCCCCCACACTCCATTAGAGCCATAATATTTCCCTAGCTTCCTAATATTTAGGCCCCCACTTAATCCCAAAATTCTTGTGGGACCTCTGAATCGACATCTCTGAAGTGGAAACCTGAAATAAGACAAAATTGTGCAAGATTTATATTTCCCTTAGCAATAATTTTAAGTGGGAATATCACAGTACTCCCCACCAAAATGTTGCTTGTCCTCAAGAAACTGCTGAACAATGCTCTCTCTAGTTGTTGCCCCACATTGTCACTGCAAAAGTATGCCACGATCCCAGATGCACCATTGATTCTTCCCTGACCTTTGTACTATCCTGACATGAAAGAATCCCTCAATACCAGGATCTGAAGTGATCGTGTCCCACCTTATTCTCCCCTCATTCCACTCATTATCTGGCCTGGTATAAGTATTAGAAGTCCCCTGTATACCATCAATGAGTAGGGGATCATGATAATGTATCACTATTACCAACTCATTATGAATTTTTCCTATCATGTAGGCCATCCTATGCACTCCGGGATTATACTCTCTAAGATACCACCCAATCCTTGCAGAGATAGTGTCTTGTTCACCTGACCTTCTCTTGATATCATCATGTTGGCCCACATACCATGTGAATGAAGTCCTACATGTCATCACTGAGTCACCATATCCCAATGGAAAATTTGACTGATCTTCCCTTGTAGAAATCAACTCATCCCCAAGGGTAGTTGTATTGCCATGTCCTATGATGCTTGGATCCCATGCTATCCTAAAAAGGGTGTCTTTATGTTGTTTTTGCACAAATCTGATCATGAAAGTCTATCCCTCATGATCAAGTTGTATCCACCTCTCTTAGGACCTAAAGACAAAACATCTATGGAGTCCCACCACATCTGGAGGAAGTACCTCCATGATGTCACCTCCTACCCATCCAACACTCACCCTGATCTGTAGTGATAACAAAGAAAACCAATATTTCCATGCGATTAAGACCTCAATTCTCCCCCATATGTCAAAACAAGGGCGAGCTAGGTCTTCCCTATCCTGATTCCACTCACCACAAAACAGAGTGTCCAATCGACCAACCAAACCCCTGAATCCCATAGCGAGAATGATTATGGCATAGTCATGACAGCTAATGGAACCAACATGTACCATGTCTCAGGTCCTTGTGTGTAATCAATATATGAAATCCATACATCACAAACCAATCTAGTGTTTGCGACACAACCCTATGCTGGCCATAACACAATGGGATTTGTCGTCCTACCTCCTAAAAGTGCTCCCTAATACTACTTGAAATCTAAACATCCGCTTTCAGGCAAGGTCCACCAATTGGTGTAGATACTCTAGAGACACCTCAGAATGACTCACCAAAAGGAGATCATGTATCACTCTGAGTGTGTGCTTAAGGATGTTGCAATTACTACCTCTACAAAAGACTACTCCCAAGCCTACATCCACCAACTCGCATCCTGACCATATGCCACAACTAGAAAGCCTCTCTCCCAATGTACTATGTCTTGTCTAACTATCTCATATGAACTTCATGGGTCTTGTTTCTCGTGATGAGAGCATCAAGAGATGATATCTAAGTCACTTGTGTCAGTGTGAAATGCTAGAGAGTGATAAATGGAAGTTCACGGTCGGACCTATGATCAACTCACTCTCCATATCTGAGTGTTTCAAACCCAATAGTATGTTTAATGCCCTCATCAGGATATCTCTCTAGTGGCAACACTTTAACAACCTATTATGCATCATCTTGCTTGGTTGCACAAAAGTACGTACCCATACACTCCTATGCATAGAACTGAACTCTGTGGCACAACTCCATGCACCATTGGATACCAACACTCAATTCCATGCCACCATGTACCATAGGTAATCCCATATATGTCCATGCAACCACCAAGCTACTAGTACATTTTCCACGAAGTGATATAAATGTCCTCATCTTCCCTCGTAATCCTGAGTAGCCTAACTCCACACCTCCTAAAGGGGATTTGTATGTTATGTCGATCATCGGTGACTCCTCTTCCCAATACCCTAATGGGAGAACATCATCTCCATACCATGCCCCAGTTTAGTGGCCTAGCCATGTTACCTACTCCCACTAGCTCCTGCCAGAGAATTTTAATCATCTTGCAACCCCATGCATAACCAACATGCCAATACAATCCATGGAGCCTGCTCACAAACTGCTTGCCCACTAAAGTCAATTATAATTCTCCTAGGGAATGTATGTGCTCAATCACTGGATCGTTTACCTCATCAATTCCATAGCCATTCGTATGTCTAATATCAGATATGGACCTCCACCTAGATCCCAATTCCAACCTAGGCCTCCAGTGTCCTCAGTGTCTAAGAGCTCCCACTAAGATTTACTCCAGGCTATGACCATCTCCATGAGTCCAATGCACTCCACTGGATACAAACTCAGAATCTCTCACCATCCAACCTTAAGATAGGGATCGAATGCATGAAATCTTGCACATAGAACAACACTGACATGTGGATTTTGTATCTTGTGTAACTCCAATCGTATCATCCCGCTATCCAGTTCAACCCATAAGATCTGACTAGGTAACTTTGTCTCCCTCACTTTAATGGGAAAATGTGCCCTAATAGTGCTACTAACCTGGTCATCCCCTCTAGTATGTCTAGACAAGTCGACCTCTCTCAATCCAATGCTTAGGGGTGGGTGGATAGCATTCTAGATCTTATCAGTGAGCCTCTGAAGCGAACTATGTTGTAATACCAACATGTGGTCTCTATGTTTCCCCTCATCAATCGCTAGCCAGAAGGATCGTTGCACATCCTCCTCCATCATGGGCTTGACATGAGCCTCCAAATGCTCATCTATAGACAACCCAACATGTAATACATGCTCATCAGTCAATTGTAGGTGTTTTCCATTCTGAAGCTCTGTGATAGACTGGGTTTCTTCATCAATGGATATGTTTGCAACTGCCTCCTCCCATCTATCTACTATGGCTACCAAAGGAAACAACAACAAGTGTGACTCCTGCATCACACCAGGTGTACCCTCGTGCTCCTCTTGCATGCCATTATCGTCATGCTCAATTGACTGGAATGTATCTAGATGAACTCCCTCTGCAAAGGATATGTTCTCTCTCATCTCATCACTACCTCCTCCTCCCATCTATGTCTTTGTATTATTACTAGTAGTGTTTCATTTAATAATCATGATTCTTTTATTTTCTTCATCTGCGAGTCGGAAACTATTGTTTCTTCTTGCTGCCCTTGCTAACAACCATTCTTCGAGAAGCACCGCTAGTCTCTCGATGCTCCTAGTAACATTTTTCAATTTTTTCCTACAAAGACAGTTTTAGGCATAAGTTAAAACTAGAGAATAATGTGGGACTAGTGTTTTAGCCTCTAGAATTCTAGTCCACAATAACACTTGAGAATTTGTGTGATTAAGACTTATAGGTGGCCAAAATCATGCTCTGATACCACTATAATATTCCTAATGGAAATATACAATGGTAAACAAATTAAACATAGTAGAAACACATACAAACATTTACAGCACATTTAACAACCATAAATCTCCATGAACTACATTGATTTGAGCCATCTTATTAAGAAATGAGAGGGTACAATGCGGTTATGGAAATAGTGCACCTAGGCTTGCTCAAGGAAAGCTAGCTAAGCCCAAATGAAAAATACAAACTCCATCTCAAATATGTTGTTACTCTCTCCTGGATCTGTGCTGAAACTACCCCAAAAATATTTTTCTAGTTGCAAAGAACTACTATTAGGGCCTCCTCAGATGCTCAGAAAATTTAGAAAATTAACCCTGGGCTCTCAACCAATAACCCACAAAAACCCATGAAGGAATTGGCCAAATGTTGACCTTGGAATTTTGGCCCACTTTTCTCCTAGCTCCTCAAGCTCCTATATGAGTTGGAGCCCCTATTTGACCCCTCAAATCTACCAGAAAACTCTGCCAAATTAATCTTAGCCTCTTCTCAATAAACCCAAAAAAACCAAAAAAGTTTTTGTCGTAGTTTTAATACTCCCAAATTGACCCCCAAATTCTTGGCTCTCCTCCACAAGCAGAAGATGTAACTTGTAGCAAATGTTTCCTTTGTTACTCCTCCAAAATGTTGGAAAATCACCCACAGCACTTCCCCAAACTCCACGTCAAGTTTCAGCCCCTAACTCCCTTCACTCCTCAACCTCCAAGCGTGCCTCCTCCAAGAACTACGCAGTCCTTGTGCTGTTGCTATGAATCCTCTCTACAAAATCACACTTTATGTTTCTAGTATGAACTAGTATAGGTAGGATTCCCTCCTTGGGTTGGTACTCGAAGTCCACCGAAGCAAGGGTTGAGATATCTGCTCAGACACACTCATGTGCTAAACAACATTGCATACTTGGCTTCATCTCAAGCATGCTATGTCAAAGACATAATTTCTAAATAGATGAATGAATGACCAAAATGACTGCCCTTTGATCTATTTATCAAAGAGCCTCTAAGATATCCATGTGGGCCCAACTCGACTTTCCCCACCAACTTCGCTCCAATGAGAGTGTTTTCAACATGTTGGCCATAATTCTCCATGGGGTGGGACCCACGCTCCACTAGAGCCGCAATATTTCACTTCCTTCCTAATGTTTGAGTTCCCACTTAATCCCAAAATTCATGTGGGATTTTTGAACCCACATCTCCTAAGTGAAAACATGAAATAAGAAAAATTGGGTAAGATTGATATTTCCCTTAGCAATATTGCTAAGTGGGAATATCATAGGGGGAAACCAAGCAACCATTTCTACGGATGTAACTAGTATGGAGGAACCTTCCAATCATCCTTACAAAGTTAAATTCCCTTTCATTTTATGTAAGAGTGACCACCTTCTTAGAGTTTTTCTGGGTATTCCCAAGATATTAAAAGTATGGTCTATAGGCTCACATCAACCTTTGACATAGCTTCTGGAGATCATGCTAGTGATAAACCCTCAATTAGTGATAGTAAGGTCCATGAGAAAAAGGGTAAAGTTAAGTTTCCCTATAAATTATGTGAAGGGAATCACCCTACTCACCTTTTTCCTTATATGGATGAAGCCTCAAAAGTGTTGGAAAAACTTACAGCTACTCAGCCTTATCTTCTGGTTGGTTATCACAATCTTTCTCCCACTACTCCACTAGTTGATGAAGTGATTGATCAAAATATGAATCCAATCAATCCCTCTCTCTTTGAACGTGAATCCCATGAGTTTGTTCCTAACCAACCATTGGTTGAGAAAATGTTTGACTCGATTCCACCTTTAGTTGATCATACCTTTCCCATAGAGAGTGAACTTCATACCACTCAGTTTCTTCTCATTTCTTTAGTTTCGTATGAACTAGGGCATAGTTCGATCATTCCCACAACACAAGGGGGAAATCCTCCCATTCTCATACAACTGGAGAGTAGTTCTCACATTCCCATAGCACAAAGGGGAATTTCTCCTATTCCCATGACTTCGTCTCCAAGTAGCATGGTCAATTCCTTTTATTGGAGTCCACCGGCAGGATATCATCTTCCTCCTTACGTGCCCTTCCAGGTCATAGTACAAGCTTATAATGTCGTTGTACCTAGAATAATCATAGATTAAGGTGCATTTATTAGTATTATGTACTCAAATACTTGGCAAGATTTATGTTCTCTGCAATTTGTGCCCATTACCCAAAATTTGTTTCCTTTTAACAGGGGACCCACACAACTATTAGGGATCCTTCCTAAGTTTCCTACTACTTTGGGAGGAAAGGTTTTCTATATCGATGTGATGGTAGTCCAAGGCCCTTTGGATTTTAATTTACTTCTTGTGCATGACTATGTTTATGTCATGGGAGCTCTTGTCTCTTCACTCTTTCGTGTGATGTGTTCCGGCATGAAGGAAGAATCGTGACTATTGACGAGAGTTTGTTCATTGGTCCTAATTTGACAGCCAATCAACCTTGTTCCCTAAATGGTTTTTATATGTAAGTGGTATATCCCCCGCCACATTTTAATTATGTGGCAACCTATTCCATGCCTGCATCTACTAATGATCTAGTAGGTGATGTAGTGCATCATGTACTGGGGTCATTGGAACCTAATCTTCCATTAGATCCCTTGATATGTATCCCTTCTAGAGTGTTGTTCTCCCATTTGATGAGAACCTTTTGGAATACATGGCCTTCTACAGGTCATGATAAAAGTCCTTGGATAAGAGTTCATTTTCTTGTTTCAAGCTCCTTAAAAATCAAACAAGGTTCCTAGAGTAGATTTCATTTTCTTCTGTCAAGCTCCTCAAAAATTGAAACAAGGTTCCTTGAGCACAGTTCTTTTTCTAGTGTCAAGCTCGTTAAAAACTGAAACAAGGACCTCGGAGTAGATTTTCTTTTCTTGTATCAATATCGTTAAAAAATTAAACAAGGTCTTGAGCATAGTTCTTTTCCTATGTTCATCTCATTAAAAAATGAAACAAATCCCCTTCCAATTTGAGTCTTTCATTAGATCTAATAAATTCCCAATTGAGGCTTTCACTTGATCTCGTAAATGAACCTTATTTCCATCCACCTGTTGGTAACCATTAGTCTACTTAGGTGAATGAAATCAAGCTTAGGGGCATGTTCCTCAAATTGAACCATTATGATGGGTTCATGCAAACTTATTTCAAGCATATTTTTCCCTCTATTTTATGCTTGTGTAAAAATGAAACCAATTTCAAGCATAATTTTTCCTCTGTTTCAAGCTTGTGTAAAAATGAAACCAATTTTAAGCATACTTTCCCATGTTTCAAGCTTATGTAAAAATGAAACCATGTTGTTCCAGTCCCTCATCATTTCCATTTTTATCAGCCTATTTCTACCAGATGGGCCTTGGTTTTCTCATTCCATCATCACCATCTACCTGGTCGATCATGCACTTTCACTTGGTTTTTTTACCCTTTCCTGAGGAACGACTACAATGAGTGGTCTTATTAGCCTACCTCTTGACCTTTACATGTTTTGAGAAGTTCCATTGTGACTGGAACTAGTTGCTACGATTTATACCACTCATTCCTCCAAGTGGAGTCCTCCTTCATCTCTCTTCAGGCTCCTAAATTATGAAATGATTGTTAAGCGTTTGTCTTTTCGAACTCATTAAAGTAAATGAAAAGACATATACTTAGTATAAGTTTAACCCTTTTCTAGACTGAGAAAGACTAACTATGAAAAAGGAATACTTTAGTCAAACTTGGCTAAGAGGTTCTCTTGGGTATTATTTTCTACCTTTTCGGACCTAAGGGACTATCTACGAAAAGGAACATTTGGAGTTTTCTTTTCCGCCTCTTTTTCAAAATTTCTAAACATGAAAAACATGTTGAGTTAAACCCTCTCTAGACTCATTAAAACATAAAAAACGATGGACTCGTCATTCATGACGAGACAAAACCGCTTCTTCTCTAGGTTCATTAAATATTCTCAAAGTGATTCATTCGAAGGATGAACTTACAAATCAAGCATATGTTATCCTCCTCAAGCTTATTGAAAAATAAAGAGGTACTGACCAGTATGGTTGGGGAAATTTGGAAAATAGGATACTCCATTTGTTAATTCCATCGAGACGCTCTTGAACATGACACTCTTCCACCTCATATTTGTGGCTATTGTGTTTGGAAATTTTCTTGTCTTTTGGTTTATCATACCATTTCAAAGCCTTCATTTTTGGTTTTGGGTCAATGCTTCCAAATCCATTTCAGTGTCACCACTGTTTTCAAGAGAATTCATTCATTTAATATCTTCTACAATACTCTTAAGTTTTCATTCCATGTCTGTCATCCCTGATCTAGTTCTGTATCAACATCATTATGATTATTCTATCTAAAATCATCATACCCATTTCATGTCATTGATGGGGGATACATCAAGGCCCTCATGCGACGGGTCTCTTCCTGTCGACATCAGCTCACTTTCTATGAATTTGACTTAAAAACACTCCTTGGTACCTTGGTTCTTACATACATCAACGACAAGTTTATTGCTCTCAACGACAAGTTTTCATCACTAGCCTTCAACTAAAAAATTATGTATGGTGTTCGACATCAACTCATTTATTCACACCATATGGATTGTTCTAGATTACCTTAAGAGCCATTAACATCATCAATGGTTTCTCTCGCATCTTTTTAGTGGCTTACTCATTGAACGGTAATCAGATGGTGTCTACCATGTTCGACTTCAGCTCAATGATTCACATGGTTAGACTCGTACATTCGTTAGTCATGTGAACGAGATAGAAGATCCAAGATCTAGTTTCATCCATCTAGGCTATGATTTCAAGAGTAATATAAGATTACAATGTATGATGGCTATTATCATATCAAAATTCATCCAGTCATGGGTCCACCATCAGTCATATATGGATGTGTCTTTTTATCATTGTACATGTAATGTTAGCCTATGTGTTGAGTATGGGTATGCCTCCTAGATGTCATGATGTAAATGTATTGTAGAAAATGATGATCTATCTGATTGTTCTTGATCCAAACTTGTCACAAGGTAAAGCACTTCAGTCATTAGCTATCATTACTAACCTTGCACTTTAGGGGAAATATGTTATAGGACATTTGTCACATCCAGTCAAGAGGCCTTCAGCTAGATCAATCAACATCCTTTGACCTCCTTGTCATCATCTTTGCACAAAGCCTTAAGCATGACTCAATCTAATCCCTTAGTTTCTTCCTGAAAGCACCTCATTTTAGACATTTTAAGGACCAATGCTCCCTAGACTCTTACTAGACAACATTGACTACTAGTGTTAGGGTCCAACCCTAACCCCCTTATTTATGTAATAGGATCAAGTCATAGTTATAGTTAAGTAAAGAGTCAATAAAGCCCATATTAATAATTGTAAGTGGTTAACCCGCATTTAATGAAGGACCACAGTTAGTTGCAAATGGGCCATGGTATTAGATAGATGGTATTAATAAGAACCATGGTATTGCCCCATGGTATTGCATGTATGAATCCTATATAAAGGATAGAGACTCCCCTCGAGGAGCATCGTGTCTTATTTTTTAATTGAGCTCAGCTCTATTGGAGATTGCCCCCTCGAAGAGGCAAGTGAACATTACTTTCTGAATAATAAAATACTTGTTGTTATTTCTCATTGTTCTATGTTCTGGGTATATTTCTTCGCATATTTGATATTTTCGTATCATCTTGCAGGTTAAGAGCATAACAAGTGGTATCAGAGTGCTTTCCAGGGCCAGTGGGATCTCCAATTTTTAGCAAAAAAAAATTGGCTAGAGACGTATTTTGGTGTCTTTAAACCACGGGATCTGTCGTTGAGCACATAAACCTATGGATTTGGGGAGGCATGCACGCAGGAAATACAAGAGGTGGTCATGCTTTTTGGACTCCCTTGTAACCCCTGTGGGTACCCCTTCGAGTAGTAGAACATTAGACAGAATCGCGCATGGACTGTCTTCCAAGTACCCTCTGGGTATACGGAAGCCCCCTAGCTCCCTTGAAACCTCGCCATAGATAAACCATCGGTTGCCTTGCTACTATAGTACACCGAGAATAGCACTCGGAGAGATTACTCACGTGTATGATAGGGTAGTCGGGTTGTACAGCTAAGGGTATGGTTGATTCTCCTTGGTTAGTGCCCTGAAAAATTGGGTCAAGTACTACTGTCAGACCCTTATGTATATTGCGATCTCTAGCACTTGACACCCCTGGAGACCATAGTTCCCTTCTCTATCTCTGGATCATGCATAATCTTTGCCAAATCAGATCTCGCAAGTGGGGTTTTGTCACAGTAGCAGCAATCAATTCCATCATTCAGATCTACCAGATCAGCCATTCAGATCTATCAGATCCATCAGATCCGCAGCAACATTTGGTTTCACCGTTCATATCTATCAAATCTTTCATTCAGATCTCTCATATCCATCAGATCCGCCATCCAGATCTAGTTGTTTGGGCTCTGTAGCCATCGCAACAATCAGATCCGCCATCCAGATCTAACTAATTGTGTGGGTTCCTATACCTGGGCATGATTTTCACAGGACTTTGGGCAGAATTGACATTTCTGGGATTCGGCTACTGCATTATTCCTAAGCAAGGAGTAAAACTCCATTCGGAGTACAAAAAAAAAATTATTCTGAGACCCCCCGGGGCGCTTATTGGTGACTTAGCCCATAAGAATCAGGTCGACGAGCTGAGCAAGGTGGTACCATTCAATTGTTAGTTCCAAAAAATTCAGGCGGTCCCAAATTTCAAGTACATCAGATCACTGCATGGTACAAACTAGAGCTCAAGCTATGGCCAATGAGAGGATTGACAGCCTTGAATCACAATTGAAAGATGTTGTGTTGCAGCTGAAGAACTTAACTAAAACACTCTCTAAGGGAAAGGTGGAGGAATGCACGGAGGCATATATTGTCAATGAAAACATTGAGGGTGAGTCTAGCCAGTCTCTTCACCTCTTTGGCACCCACCAACAATCCCATCCATGACCACCCAATCTAGACATGTATAAATTTGATGGCTCTCACCCGGCTACATCGATAGCAGAAATGGAGCAATATTTCACACTGAATTACATCCTAGATGATGTGACTCAGCTTAGTGTGGGTATCATGTACTTGGACAATGAAAGAAGGCAATGGTGGTAATGGCATCAACGTTGCTATGGAAGGCCCTTGACTTGGCAGACATTCAAAAAAGCTCTTACAGATCTCTTTGACCATGAATCTAATTTTTTGGGTCGTCTCACTAAGCTCCGACAGACTGGAACAGTGAACAAATATATTATAGCCTTTGAAGCCTTAGCTTTCCATACTCGAGGTCTACACGATGAGTTCTACGTGGAATGTTTTGTCAGTGGTCTCAAAGAAGCCATACAAGCCCATATCTGACTGCACCACCCTAGCCCATGGCTGCATGCTTGTAGGATAGTTCGTGAAGTAGAACGTGCATTAGCGGGTCCAGTCTAATCACCCAAATTTCATCGCCAAGGTTTGCCCCACACAGGCTCAAAGCACTACCCAAACACTCAAGGTTCAAAAGATGTCACCAGCAGAAATGGCAGAAAGAAGAAATCAAGGAGTGTGTTACTACTGTGATGAGAAATACTCTCCCAGGAATAAATGTAAGGAGCTCAAATTCTTTCAAATTAATGCTACTAATCACAGTTCATCATAGGAAGCCCCACCACTTAAGGAACTAGAGGAGGAAGAAGAGGACAACCAACAGGACAATGTACCTGAAGAACCAGTTATCTCGCTGCATGCTTTGGCAAGGATTTCTTCTCCCCAAACTCTCAAAATCAGAGGTTTTAATAAGCATCGCCTAGTAGTAGTCTTGATTGATAGTGGCAGTACACTTAATTTTATCCATCAAAGAGTCGCAGAAGCAGTGCATTGTTTTGTCTGAGGAGTTTCTAACTTCCAGGTCCAAATTGCTGATGGGGGGACAATGAAATGTGAAGGCCGCTCTGAAAATGTGAAACTTCAAATGGGGGATTATCAGTTAAAGACCCACATGTTTTCCATACACATGGGAGGGTGTAACATTTTCTTAGGTTTTGAATGGCTTCACACACTTGGCCCAATCACAATGTATTTCCAGGAGTTATATATGATCTTTAAGCAGAACAACCACACACATACCCTCCGCGGACTCTAGGTGGGACCTCCCTCTATCATCAGCTCACATCGGATGGGAAAAATATTAAAAAAGGGCCACCATGGATTTATAGCCCAATTTAATGCCATCCAAGCCTTCGAACCCAATTCTCTTCATATTCATCCTGAGATGCAACAGATCTTAAACAACCATCTGCCAGTCTTTGACAAGCCTCATGAGCTTCCACCCTCGAGAGGGGAACATGATCATAGCATTACTTTGGTCCCATGGGCCCAACCACCAAATGTGTTTCCATATAGATATCCATTCGCCCAAAAGAATGAAATTGAAAAAATAATCAAGGAACTCTTGGAAGCAAGCGTCATTCGTCCCAGCATTAGTCCTTATTCATCGCCAGTGGTCATGGTGCTCAAGAAAGATGGGGAATTGCATATGTGTACAAACTATAGGGCCCTCAATAAGTTGATGGTCAAAGATAATTTCCCATCCCAGTTGTCAATGATTTTTTAGATGAACTAAATGGGGCTCAATTCTTTACTAAGCTCGACCTTCGCTCGAGCTACCACCGAATTCGTATTAAAGAAGTAGACATTCCAAAGACTGCTTTCTGAACTCATGAAGGCCATTATGAGTTCATGTTCATGCCATTTGGTCTTTGTAATGCCCAATACACTTTTCAAATCCTTATGAACCACCTGCTCAAACCATATCTCAGAAAATTTGTCCTTGTTTTCTTTGATGACATCCTCATCTACAGCCGCACCTGGGCCACACATCTTCAGCATGTAGTTCTACTCTTGCAACTGCTCTACAAGAATAAATTATTTGTCAAGATGTCCAAGTGCTATTTTGGCATGGAAGAAGTTGAGTATTTGGGCCACGTTGTGGGGTGTGAAGGTGTCGGGGTGGACCCCAAAAAGATCCAGGCAATGCAAGATTGGCCTCAACCAAAGACCTTGAAGAGCTTGAGATGATTTTTGGGTCTCACAGTCTACTATCACAAATTTGTCCTCAATTATGGTCACATTGCTAGGCCCCTCACTCAACTCCTCAAGAAAAATTCATTTCTCTGGAATGATGAAGCACAACAGGCCTTTACAGCTATCAAACATGCCATGTTTTCCACTCCAGACTTAGCACTACTCAACTTCACCAAATATTTTATGATTGAATGTGATGCTTCTGGTACGGGTATTGGGGTGGTCTTAATCTAGGAAGGTCGACCCTTGGCCTTCATGAGCCAACAACTAAGTGGGAAGAATTTGGGACAATCTACCTATGAGAAGGAGATGATGGCCATCTTACATGTAGTAGATACCTAGCGACCATAATTATTGGGGCAACGTTTCCAAATACACACAGACCATCAAATCCTTAAATATTTTTTGGAGCAATGCCTATCCTCACCGCAACAAAATAAATGGCTCACCAAAATGCTGGGATATGATTATGAGATAATTTACAAGAAAGGGCACGAAAATATTGTAGCAGATGCATTATCCCACCAATTTGAGGAGGAAAGTACCCTGCTCGCAATTTCCCTTCCCATTCCAGAATGGATTGAAGAGGCTCGCAAGGAATGGTTTTCACATCTCTGGCGCTCCCAACTCATTAATCAATTGCAGATGGATCCAAATTCCACAGCGGGCTACTCATGGCAAGATGAGATTCTTCGCTACAAGGACAGAGTCGTAATATCACCAACATCCACCCTCAAAAGCTAAATTTTGGTGGAGTTGCACTCATCTCCCACTGCAGGACATTCAGGGTTTCAGAAGATGTATGCTCACACTCGAAGATCATTTTTTTGGACAGGCATGAAAAAGGAAATTCTTACTTTTGTAGCTAAATGCAATGTTTGTGAGCACCACAAAGGAGAAACAATCAAATCCCCAGGCACATTACAGCCATTTCCCATCCCAGCCTCAATATGGATGGAGGTTTCTATGGATTTCATTATGGGTCTTCCAAAGTCAGGAAACAAGTTAGTCATCATGGTGGTTGTGGACAGACTTTCTATGTATGCTCATTTTTGCACCCTACCACACCCTTTTACACCGACTTTGGTCGCTCAATCTTTCATGGATCAGATCTTCAAATTGCATGGCATGCCCACTTCCATTGTGTCTAATCATGACCCGATCTTCACCAGTAACTTTTGGCAGGAACTCTTCTAGCTACAAGGTACCAACCTACAACTTAGTACTTCCTATCATCCACAAAATGATGGTCAAACTGAAGCAGTCAACAAATGTCTGGAGACCTACCTTAGGTGTTTCACTTCAGAAAAGAAACATCTCTCGGTATAGTGGTTACCTCTAGCCGAATGGTGGTATAACACCAACTATCATGCCACCACCAAAATGACTCCATATGAAGCAGTTTATGGTCAACTCCCTCCTCCCCCTACTTCTTATATCAAGGAATGCTTGAAGGTACAAGCAGTGGATTAACTCCTACAGAACCGCACAGCCATGTTAGCCCGCCTTAGAGAGAATCTTCATCAAGCACAAAACCGCATGAAGCAATAGGCAGATCAACATCACTCAGAACGCCAATTTCAGGAAGGGGATTAGGTATTTTTGAGGCTGCAACCATATAAGCAAACAACACTCAAAGACAAGGGTTGTCAGAAATTATCTCCAAAATTCTACGGATTGTATCAAGTACTTCGTCGCATTGGAAAAGTCACCTACAAGCCAGCTTTGCCACCCACTGCAAAAATACATCTAATCTTCCATGTCTCATGCCTCAAGAAAGTGATTGGGAACCATTACAGAATTCAAACAAGTCTACCTGAAGTGAATGAAGAAGGCTCAATCTGGCTCCAACCTAAACAGGTTCTTAACACACGAGAATGGCACCTGCATGGTCGCGCAATCAAGGAAGTCCCTGTCAAGTGGAAAGACACCTCTCCGGAAGATGCAACCTGGGAACCAACCACTATCCTTCAGCATTTTCCGCAGCTTCAGCCTTGAGGACAAGGCTATTCTTATGGGGGAGGGCATGTTAGGGTCCAACCCTAACCCCCTTATTTATGTAATAGGATCGAGTCATAGTTATAGTTAAGTAATGAGTCAATAAAGCTAATATTAATAAATGTAAGTGGTTAACCTGCATTTAATGAAAGGACCACAATTAGTTGAAAATGGACCATGGTATTAGATAGATGGTATTAATAAGAACCATGGTATTGCATGTATGAATCCTATATAAAGGATAGAGACTCCCCTCGAGGAGCATCGTGTCTTATTCTGTAATTGAGCTCAGCTCTACTGGAAGTTTCCCCCTTAAAGAGGCAAGTGAACATTGCTTTCTAAATAATAAAATACTTGCTTTTATTTCTCATTGTTCTATGTTATAGGTATATTTCTTCACATATTTGGTATTATGGTATCATCTTGCAGGTTAAGAGCATAACAACCAGGTTGCCCTACTCTGCACCTGCATTGATCACCAGCAAGTTGCTCATTGTTGGGGGTGTGTTGATTCTGAAATTTGAGAAAAAGAGAGAGAATATCAAAGCCCCTTTTTATAGAAGCTTTGAGGATCTGTTGTAACACTTTACCTAAAACAAAATTCTTGAATCCTATCCTATTCTACATTGGATTTTTCATCCCTTATCCCTTGAGCTCATCCTCCCATCAAGAGTGGATCTCAAGCCTCCTATTTACTGTGATCCATACTCTAGGGGTTGGATTTTGGAGAGCGATACTACCTTTATGCTGCTCATGTGAGAGACATATTTCCATGCATTAGGGTGATTAGAGGCGCACTTTGTCACAAGGAAAGGATAAGTCAACTTGGAGGAGTTCTTCTACAAGATCAACACCTATTTTTTGTTGTAACTCACTCCATTTCTATTAATGTAAAGAGTCCTTTATTTTCCTATACATTATGTTATGGATTCATATATTTCAATACCATGTTGATCTATTGAGTAAAGTGATTAGATGATGCTAAATAGATTCTATGGATCCTTGGCTTATGTTACCTTATTGAGCAGGTTCTAATAATAGCGATCAAAGCTAGGATTTGAGCATTCAAGCCAAGGAAGGAGAAAAGAATATGAAAAATTCTAGGTATGATTCATCCCATTATCTATTTACTTTAATGAAAACATTAGTCCCTTTGTCTTTCTGTTTTTCTAGGTCAATCTCCCAGTTCTAGAAGATACTTCTATCCGTAGTTGTAGATTTCGTATAACAATAGGTCTAAGGCAAGTTCGCAGAGATTGGTTGACATAGGTATGAAATTTCAGGGTCTGAAGCTCACATCTCTTTTTTAGGGTTTTTGTTCTCATTCGTATGTATGTCATGGAGAAATTTAAACTACAATCCCAGGCATGCTATGGAGAAATTTCAACTGTAGTCACAGACATGTCGGGGAGAAATTTCAACTAGAGACTTTCAACTACATGCATCACAGATATTTCCTGCAACTGGAACCTAAAGGTTGAGTTTTTCAGTTGACCAAACATTTTTCTAGTTGACCACATAGTTTGGCGGCTGACCTCAATCAATAACAATTGATCACAAGCTTTTGAATTAGGGTTTTGGACTATTGGCAGGGTTGGGTTCATCTCATGGATATTGCCTAGTTGATTTTGCTAGATAGGTTTATGATGAAAGATATGGATCATTGTACTCTCTATTTTTTGAATCATTCAATGACAATCTAATAAGAAGAATCATTTGAAATGGTTTTCCTCATATTGGGTTTTTCCCTAGTCTCCAACCAATCCTAGTGTCTCTATGTGTGAATTATTTCTTTTATTATTCCTCTATGTTCCACTGCATTGTTCATGATTTTGTTCTTTATATATGTTTACATATGTTGCTTAATAATGTTATAAATCTGAATAATGGCATGATCCTATGCGGTGAATTTAATATGCAAATGTTGAAATGCAATTATCAAAGCAACGAACAATATATCCCTAAGAAAATTAACACGATGAGCGCAAGTGAGTTAATAGTATTAATGCAAATAGCTTCTTTCCTTCCCTTTAAAGCCATTTCTACTCTGAACTTTAAATTTTTTTGTCAACTAGAAACGTTTTCAATGCACTAGAGATATAGATCATTGATATGTTGAACAACTACCATGTGTTACTACTTTGCCTCTGAAATCCCTTCTACAGGACACTTCCAATATATAATAATTTAGGATAGAAAAATATACATTTACTAGAAATAGTAGAAATAATTCACATATTCTAAACTCACCACAATTCTAGCCCAAAAATAGTAGATATTCTAACACGATTTTTAGAAAATCAGGCACCATTTTTTGGAAAATCATATTATAGTTGTCAAATTGCAAGATTTTCGATATCAGATTAATTGTTGATAGTGTTAATTTTTCTTCCCTTTTCTATTTCTGCTACATGTTACTATTCTTCATGTGAAATTTGTTTGACAAAACATTTTGATTAAATAACAATTAAAAAAATAGAAAAGTAGACATTTCCGAGAAATATCATAAATAGTTTCAGAAACAAATCTCGAAATTATGAAACTAGTTACTTCATGTATGAAACAAATCAAGTGTGAAACTTTTCTAATAATGACATCTAGCTTACAAGTTGTCAACAATTGCATCCACTGCTATATCGATGTCAATTTAGAGGTAATATCATTTACATTCTCGATTACGTGTCGGTTTGTCCATTTTACAAAAGGGTGTTGAATCATTAATGTCATTATGCCAAGTACGAAAATGAGGAAAACATACTCTGCACAATGAAAGAATTTTGTTTTTTTTTTTCTTTTTAATTTTCTTCTCATTTCTTCTGCTCCTACATAATGCATTTTTTTAATTCTGCCTCTTTTCCATATGTAGTGTATGCCTCCCATATTGATTATAATCACCAGTAAAACTTGAGCCACAACATTATTATTAATTGCTTTTTGCAATTGGTAAAATTTATTATTAAATAATGTTATTTAAATTAGTTTTAAAGCTTTATTATGGGATTGAAATAAGAAAATCTCTGTACAGTGAAACAAGTTTCTATATATAGCATGAGTTATATAAATACTTAATTCCACAGATGAATTTGTTCATCGCATAGCCTCTGCACATGCACAACCACTTCCGCATAGCTACTTCCTTACTCAATAATGCTTTACAAATTCTCATTTACAATTGACTACTACAACTTTTATTATTTACAATATAAGCTTTAATATGGATTTCGCACAAGAAAAATCTCACCACAATAAAACAGGTTTCTATCTGCAATAGGACTTACTTAAATACTTATTTTCTTTAAGTAAATAAATTATATATTTCTATAAGCAAATTACTTGCAAAAACTGGTTTACAATTGACTATTGAAAAATGAAATATGGGATTTTTTCATAATGCTTTGAAAAATAGATACCATAGTTCAATGTATAACTATTATTATTTATTATTGTCATCATATGTTGTTGTGTGTAGCTTTTAGTCTAGGAATCTTCCTCTCCATAATGAAAATTCTCATCCTAATCCTCGCAGAATGAAAAGCCTTGTACAATGAAACAATGATATGTGAAATTATCAAATTTGTACATGCATTCATGAATAAAGACATTTGGAACTGAATAGTCACGTTTTCCGGCCAAGAAGCCTTCAATATTTATCAACGTAGTCTTGTATTTAGATTCAAAAATGCTAGTCACAACAAATGAAATAGATACAACATCACATATAAAAAACTATCTAAGAATTATATATAAGCGGTAAAACATTTCAATATTAGAATAAAGTAAACATAAATCCATTTTAATTATCATTCATTATAGAACATTAGCTAATATATAAAATCTCAAATAAAATAATAGAAAGCAGGTGTTCAATTACTGTATTTTGTACAATGTTCAAGAACCCAAGTCCATACAACATTCCATGTCAAAGGCTATCTCACAACTATTTACATATTAGTAAACATATGAAGAGATAAAATAAAATAAAAAATCATAATTCAAATAATTTATGATTATAGAGCCATGGTCTAGGAAATAGCCTAGGAAAACAAATGTTCCAATGTATTAAAACACTTACAATATGCAAATGCAGAGTCCAATATTCATCATCCCTCTATCTTTCACAATCATGCTTCCTACAATGAATTCCTTCACTTTAACTTCAATGAATTCAGTCATCGGAGAAAAAGATAATGTCCTGCTTAACACATTCATTGAATATCTCCTCCTCAACTTCCTTTTCTTCTTCAAGGAAATACAAAACCAAGGCAGAGTACTCTTCATTGACACCAACAAAATTAATTAGCCATTTGCTAATTTATTTTGCACCAAAATTAGTTATATCATCGAACTTTGTTTCCTGTGATTGTTTCAGCTTCTCCAAATTAGCCATCAACTCCCCCTTTGCAATTAATCCATATTCATATGTAATACATGGACTGTTTAAATCCTAAACAATCACCACCGCCTTGAGAGACACATATGATCTTAGATTTTCTATATCTTCACACTCAAAAATAATGTCTTACAATGTTATGATTTTCCCAAACCATGCAACCTTGATCTACCTCATCCTATCAACATCAAGAAACCCTTGTTTATCTCTTTCTATTTCAAACAATGAATCAAGGTTCTAACTAAAAGTCAATAGGTCATTGTCTATGAATTCCATGTCTCCCTCCATATCACTTTTGACCAATTTGATAAAATACCTAGTTCTTTTCTTTAAATTCCATAAATAAAAAGCAACTTGCCATGTAGATTCAATAATCTATAACCTTTCATATATATTACTAACGATATATGATTTCATTGCACTCAGAATATTGACAAGTTTCTCAAATCTATTAAATCTTTTATTTTTATCTTTAGTTTTAAATTTCCTGCGTATCATCAACCAACATAATTTGCAAGTGCTTCACCACTAGCTTGATGCAATTTCATCATCCCTAGCATTACAACCGAAGGCAGATCAACATTCAATTATGCCTAATCAACAACCTTTCTGTCAAAAAGTTGTATCCTTTCAATCTTGAATCTCTTACCTCCCTTGTCATTATTTAGATCCCACAATGTAACAAAATGGTCAACTAAAGTAATGTCCTCTTCAGCTATTTCCTCCATTATTATTTAACTTTCTTGCAAAAAATTACTAAACTAATCAAGTAGTACAACACTATCAACTTCCATGTCTATGGCTTCTTCAATTCTCTACATTACAGGCGCACTCTTGGATCTAAACGATTCAACCATGTGCGGTCTTTCTGGATTTACTCTATGAGGAATCTCTCTATCATCTCAGCCACCTGATAGCCTATCAACAACTAGATTTTCACTTCCATTAGTTCTTTTCCTTTTTTTCTAGTAGATTAAGTCGCACTAGTACAATGTGTGCAAGATAGATATTTCCTCTTAGGTTTTGCGCCTCTTTTCTTAGATCTTTCTCATGTCCCAATGATCTCATTTTCAACAATTTGTCCAACACATACTATTATTTTTTGATGTTTTGTTGATACAATGAGACTTTCCTCGCTCTACTCTCTACTTTTCAGAAACACGTTTTCGTACCTCATAGAATGAAGGTAATATGTGAAAATTCTTCCTCTATCAAATCCTTTAACAGCTTCAACTTCACTTAATTCGAAATCATCCAAATAATTTGCAAAAATGAGAGTGTGAGTTGTAAACTTTATAGTCACTTTTCCAACAATAAACATAAAATAAATAAATTTTCTTTTATTTTTCTATTCAAATATAGATAGCCAACAACGATATTGCCTACAGACTTCAGTAACAAAGTTGTAGCTCTGATACCACTTGTTGTAGCTCTGATACCATTTGGTATAGATCTAACCCGGAAATATTATAGATCTGATATGAAAATATAAGATAATGCAAATAAACCCAAAAATAATATGAAATGACTCTTTATTGATCAAACCCTTAAGGTAGGGCAACACCATACATTCACTCCTTAAGGAAGGAGAGCACTCCACAACCCATTCATACAAGAATACTTCTCTTCATATCTCTCCATGTGGAGTCTCTAGTCTCTATATAGGCCTCATACATACAATACCATGCATCATTACCATGGTTTACTCATACCATCAACTAATACCATGGGCCCATTACATTATTATTAACTACTTGTGGTCCCTTACATGACATGGGTTAACCACCCTATTTATTACTATAGCCCATCCCATTATTACATTATTACCTTGGGTACCTCCCTCGGTACCCCATATTACCCCCCCTAGGTATATAACATTCTGAGTGTTAATTTCATTGCAGAGCATGTGTTAATTTCATTACAGAGTGTTTAATTTCTAGCATAAGCGTGAGTTATTTTTACATAGGTAGGCGTGGATAAGGCGTGGATTAGAGGATTGATTTCATTTTCTTTCATTTACAGCATTGTATAATAGGGCATACGTGAGAGTGTGGTTATTATAAAATCAACTGAAAGAGATTGGTTAATGCTACTGAACTCTGAGTTGGCATCATTTCCATGTGAATTGCTTAATTGATATTGAGTGTGATTTAGATAGAATCAGTTAGAAGAGATTGGTTAATGCTACTATGCTTTCGGTTGATGCTATTTTCAATTGAATTGCTTGCCTCAAATTTTATTATGGTTTTGCTTGAGATTAAGTCCTGATGCTTAGATGTATTATTTCCTTTAAAAGTTACAGCTTAAGATTTATGATTGCATCCAGTTACTCTTGTATCAAGTTTTATAGTTCAACTTAAAAAGCATTACTCTCTAGATTTATAGCTTGCACATATTGTGTACACTCTTGAAACAAAAACGACTTACCCAGATTGATAATTAATGTAAGACAATTAAGAGTTTTAAAAGATACCTTTTAGCACCCAACATGGTTAATGAAGTTTGTTGTTACTTATATCATATTTTGCTTCAACTTTATATTCATATAGTTGAACGTCAATGTAAAAATTGTTATGCCTTCATTAAAATTGCTGAAATTGAATATTCATTATCTGAGGAAGAATTCATTTGTTCCATCAATTTCATGACTTGGGATGAAATTTTTTTTTATATAGCTTGGTTAATATAGAGGCTTCGGGTTGCATGAGGACATGAAATATATTCTGTTTGGGTGTGTGTTGAGCCGCTAATATGTCATTCTTATTATCACTTTTTAACACCTATTTCATCCATTTCTACCATTCTTTATCACGTCATCTATCATGATTTATCATATAATTCCAAATTTATAATTATGTATGCTCTTATGGATAGATATTATTTCTTATCCTTTATTTTTAATAAATTGATGATTATTATGCATGATTTTACCAATGATGGTTTATTAATAAATTTTTTATAACATCACTCACCATATTAGCCTCCGAGATATTTTCCAGATTGCAGATTTGATCTCTAGCTCATCATTAAATATGCCAACTCAGAAATTTGTCGGAATAAGTAGTGACTATTTTAATTGGGTGTTTCATGCAGATGGAGAAGAATCTTGAAAATCTGAAACATGGTTTTGTTCATAACAGACTAAGTTAGTTTTGTAAAATGCAGTTTTCACAAATTCAGTCTGTGTTAAGAGAAATGGAAGGTTCTCTAAAGACGTTTTTCTCAGATTCATTTTTACGGCCATTTCCAAATTATCTCAATTGCAATACCAAATTCAACCTGTTCTTGTTGAATGCTGATGGAAGGATATTTCAAATATGATCTTGCTGATCAATTTGTTGCGAACAATCCAATTTTGTTATGGGAATAATTTTGTAATCATATCTATTGTAACTTATTTTTGCTCTCTGTGTATTTAAATGAGAATAGAGATCAAAGAGGGATTTGGATCATTAGAGATAGGATAGGATAGGATAGGAGGAGAAGGGATAATGGAGAGATTTTGATATATACATGTAATCACTGTTGAATTACAGGCAGACTATGTTATATTATTTTCATTCAATGAAAGAGTGTTGATTTCCCTTGATGCATGCAAATCGAATCGAATGAGACGTGTTGATTAAGCCTGAGTGGTTTTTAATTCTTTGGTTACTGTAAGTTCTTTCCTCCCAGAAGTGGCAAGGGTCCGCCACAGCTAGGAGATAACTAGATTAGCACCAGCATTGTAGATTTTCATTACCGGTTGCATTTCAATTATGTCAACTCTATAGGTTGTGAGTGTTAATTTCATTGGAGAGCATCTGTTAATTTCATTACAAAGTGTTTAATTTCTAGCATAAGCGTGAATTATTTTTACACAGGCAAGCATGGATTAGAACATTGATTTCATTTTCTTTCATTTACAACATTACAGAATAGGGCATAAATGAGAGTGTGATTATTATAGAAATCAACTGAAAGAGATTGGTTAATGCTACTGAACTCTTGGTTGACATCATTTCCATTTGAATTGCTTAAATGAGATTGAGTGTGTTTTAGATAGAATCAGCTAGAAGAGATTGGTTAATTCTACTATGCTCTCAGTTGATGTTATTTTCAATTGAATTGCTTGCTTCAAATTTGATTATGGTTTTGCTTGAGAATAAGTCCTGATGCTTAGATGTATTATTTCGTATAAAGCTACATCTTGAGATTTATGATTGCATCTAGTTACTCTTTTATCAAGTTTTATAGTTAAACTTAAAAAGAATTACTCTCTGGATTTATAGCTTGCACATATTATGTACACTCTTGAAATGAAAAGGCTTACCCAGGTTGATAATTAATGTGAGGTAATTACGAGTTTTAAAAGACACCTTTTAGAACCCAACATGGTTAATGAAGTTTGTTGTTACTTCTATCATATTTTGCTGCAACTTCATATACATATAATTGAACGTCAACATAAAAAATGTTACGGCTTCATTAACATTGCTAAAATTGAATATTCATTATTTGAGGAAAAATTCATTTGTTCCATGAATTTCATGACTTGGGATGAACTTTTTTTTTTATGTAGCTTGTTTAATATAGAGGCTTTGGGTTGCATGAGGACATGCAATATATTTAGTTTGGGTGTGTGTTGGGCCACTAATATGTCATTATTATTATCACTTTTTAACGACTATTTCATCCATTTCTACCCTTATTTATCACATCATTTATCATTATTTATCATATAATTCCATTTTATAATTATTTATGCTCTTATGGATAAATATTATTTCTTCTCGTATATTTTTAATAAATTGATGATTATTATGCATGATTTTACGAATGATGGTTTATTAATAAATTTTTTATAACATCACTCACCATTTTAGCCTCCAAGATATTTTCCAAATTGCAAATTTTATCTCCAGCTCATCACTAAATATGCCAACTCATAATTCATTGGAATAAGAAGTGACAATTTTGTGTTGGAGGTTTCGAGAAAATGGAGAAAAATATGGAAAATCCAAAACATGGGTTATGTGTAGAACAGACTAAGTTAGTTTCTTGATGAGCAGTTTTCCCAAATTCGGTCCGTATTAATTGAAACGAAAGGTTCTCTAAAGACATTTTTCTTAGATTGGCTATTGTAACCGGTTAAGTTATCTCAGTTGCAATACCAAATTTGACCTATTCCTGTTGAATGTTAATGGAAAGGTATTTCAGATATGATCTTACTGATCAATTTGTTCTGAACAATCCAATTTTGTTATGGGAATAATTTTGTAATCATATTTGTTGTAACTTCTCTCCACTCTCTGTGTTTTTAAATCAGAACATAAATCAAAGAGGGATATGGATCATTAGAGATAGGATAGGAGGACAGGGGATAATGGAGAGATTTTAATATATAGATGTAATCATTGTTGAATTACAAGAAGACTATATTACATTATTTTCATTCAATGAAAGAGTTTGTTGATTTCCCTTGACACATGCAGATCGAATCGAATGAGACGTGTTGATTAAACTTGAGTGGTTTTTAATTCTCTAGTTACTATAAGTTCTTTCCTCCCAGAAGTGGAAAGGGCCCACCAAAACTAGGAGATCTAGTTAGATTAGCACCAGCGTTGTATATTTCCATTACCACTTGCATTTCAATTCTACCAATTCTATTGGTTGTGAGTGTTAATTTCATTGCAGAGGATGTGTTAATTTCATTACAGTGTTTAATTTCTACCATAAGTGTGAGTTATTTTTACATAGGCAAGCATGGATAAGGCATGGATTAGAGCATTGATCTCATTTTCCCTCATTTATAGCATTGCAGAATAGGGCATACGTGAGAGTGTGGTTATTATATTGTAGAATAGGGCATACGTGAGAGTTTGGTTATTATAGAATCAACTGAAAGAGATTAGTTAATGCTACTGAACTCTCAATTAACATCATTTTCATTTGAATTGCTTAATTAAGATTGAGTTTGATTTAGATAGAATCAGCTGGAAGAGATTGGTTAATGCTACTATGCTCTCGGTTGACGCTATTTTCAATTGAATTGCTTGCTTTAGATTTGATTATGGTTTTGCTTGAGATTAAGTCCTAATGCTTAGATGTATTATTTCCTTTAAAAGATGCAGGTTGAGATTTATGATTACATCCAGTTACTCTTGTATCAAGTTTTATAGTTCAACTTAAAAAGCGTTACACTCTAGATTTATAGCTTGCACATATTGTGCACACTCTTGAAACAAAAAGACTTACCCAGGTTGATAATTAATGTGAGGCAATTAGGGGTTTTAAAAGACACCTTTTAGCGCCCAACATTGTTAATGAAGTTTGTTGTTACTTATATCATATTTTGCTACAACTTTATATACATATAGTTGAACGTCAATGTAAAAATTATTACGCCTTCATTAACATTGCTAAAATTGAATATTCATTATTTGAGGAAGAGTTCATTTCTTTCATCAATTTTATGACTTGGGATGAATAGTTTTTTATATAGCTTGATTAATATAGAGGCTTCGGGTTGCATGAGGAAATTCAATATATTCAGTTTGGGGGTGTGTTGGGCTGCTAATATGTCATTATTATTATCACTTTTTAACACCTATTTCATCCATTTCTACCATTCTTTATCACGTCATCTATCATGATTTATGATATAATTCCATTTTATAATTATTTATGCTCTTATGGATAAATATTATTTCTTCTCCTTTATTTTTAATAAATTTATGAATATTATGCATGATTTTACCAATGATGGTTTATTAATAAATTTGTTATAACATCACTCACCATTTTAGCCTCCAGGATATTTTCCAGATTGCAAATTTGATCTCCAGCTCATCATTGAATATGCCAACTCAAAAATTCATTGGAATAAGAAATGACAGTTTTGTATTGGATGTTTCAGGCAAATGGAGAAGAATCTAGAAAATCTGAAACATGGGTTTTGTTTAGAACAGATCAACTTAGTTTTGTGATGAGAAGTTTTCACAAATTCGATCTGTATTAAGAGAAATGGAAGGTTCTCTGAAGACATTTTTCTCATATTCGTTATTGCGGTCGGTTCCAAATTATCTCAGTTACAATACCAAATTTGACTTGTTCCTGTTGAATGTTGATGGGAAGATATTTCAGATATGATCTTGCTGATTAATTTGTTGTGAACAATCCAATTTTGTTATGGGAATAATTTTGTAATCATATATGTTGTAACTTCTCTCTGCTCTCTGTGTATTTAAATCAGAACAGAGATCAAAGAGGGATATGGATCATTAGAGATAGTGTTATGAAACCAACTCAAGAAAAGATAGATCAATGCCTTAGAATCCAGTCTCTTCGAGGGGGAAACCTCCTTTACATTACATAAATGAACAATTCTTGGATGATTCAAATGAAAAAACCTCCTTTAATATAGGAGTCTAAGGAGTCACAATATAACCTAGCCGACCTAACAATAATAATATAAAGCCACAAAAATAACAACAGAGGGATTATATGGGGCACAGTAATAACAATATGGGGATAATAGGGACACAATAATATTAATAAGGGGTACAACTACAATACTAATGGGGTAATCACTAGTATTATAGGGACCCAACATACCCATCTCCTTCAAAAAAGTGTTCTCCTCAACACTTGAGAAGTTCTGGATGCTTCTATATAAAATTCTCATCCTCCCATGTGGAATCTTCAGCGAATAAGTTCTTCCACTTGATAAGATACTCCGAAATTGATCGATTTCATAGCTGTTGAGTTCTTGTTCCTGTGACTGCCTCTGGTTCCAATATAGTTTTTCCTTCCTCGTCAAGTTTTGGCAATATTGTTTGAACTGGGAGCTTGTCGCCTATAACCTTCTTTAAACATGAAACATGGAAAACTAAGTGCAATCGAGAAGCTGCAGGAAGCTCCAATTTGTATGCCATAGTACCAATCTTTGCAACACCTTGTACGGACCATAATACTTTGGTGATAATTTATTATCCTTCTTAGCTTGTTTGAGGTACATTTGCTTATATGGTTGTAGCCATAGGAATACCCAATCACCTACATCAAAAACTTCTTTCACTGCGATGTTTATCTGCTTGTTGTTTCATTCTATTCTGTGCCAACACGAGGTTATCCTTTAAGAGTTGGAGGACTTGTTGTTGATGTTCGATGTGATGTTCCACTGCCTGAACCCTAGAATTTTCTCTTCAATATGATGTGATGGATGGTGGCTGATATCCATGAAGTGCCATAAATGGAGTCATTTTTGTTGTTGTATGGAAGGAAGTGTTATACCACCATTCAGCCAGAGGCAACCATTTGACCCATTGTGTCTGTTTATCAGATACAAAGCAACGAAGATATCCTTCCAAACATTTGTTTACTATCTCAGTTTGCCCATCAGATTGAAGATGATAAGATGAGCTATGAGCTAACTGAGTACCAAGACAAGAAAATAATTCTGTCCAAAAATTTCCAGTGAAAATGGGATCTCTGTCACTTACAATAATCTTTGGGTTTCATGTAGCTTTTGAATTGTTTCCATAAATGCAGTAGAAACTGTACTGGCTTTAAATGGATGTGATAATGCCCAAAAGTGTGCATACTTGGTAAGTTTGTCAACTACCACCATGATGACACTCTTTCCCTCAGACTTGGGTAAACCTGTGATAAAATCCATTGAAACCTCCTTCCAACATTGGCTTGGAATGGATAAAGGTTGTAATAGACTTGGTGTCTTAATTGTTTCAACTTTATTTTGTTGTCAAACCAAACATTCTGCCACAAACTTCTAAATATCTAATTTAAGGTCATCCCAAAAAAATTCCTTCTTAACCCTGTGGTAAGTTTTTAAAAATCCTGAGTGCCCTCCTTAGGGAGAAGTGTGCAATTCCATAAGAATCTTTTGTTTTAGCTGGGAATTCTTACAGAGGTATAGGCGATCTTTATACCATAACAAATCATTTTGCCAGCTAAATGTATCAGACATACTAGAATCTTGTTGTAACTTTCGAATAAGTGCCCACACTTCTTTGTCATTCTTCCATTCCTCCCTTGCTTCGTTTATCCAATCTGATTGGATAATAGAAATGACACCAAAAATGCTTCCACATCCTCATCCTTTCTTGAGAGTGCATCTTCCACCACATTTTGCTTTCCTTTTTTATAGATGATTTCAAAGTCATAACCCAACATTTTTGTGACCCACTTTGTTGCTCTTCAGAGGATAATCTTTGTTCTAAAAATTATTTAAGGCTATCATGATCCGTTTTTACCTTGAAGTGTCTTCCCATTAGGTAGGGTCACCATTTCTTAAGTGCATGGAGTATT